>JACXGM010034016.1:0-12105 GCA_016801145.1 Umbra pygmaea
CCTGGGCCTCCATCACACCTCAGCAGTGCCACAGGCTGATTGCCTCCATGCCACGCCGCATTGAAGCAGTCATTTCTGCAAAAGGATTCCCGACCAAGTATTGAGTGCATAACTGAACATAATTATTTGAAGGTTGACTTTTTTTGTATTACAAACACTTATTTTATTGGTCAGATGAAATATGCTAATTCTTTGAGATCAATAAATGACCTGAAATATTTCAGTTGGTGTGCAATGAATCTAAAATATATGAAAGTTTAATTTTTATCATTACATTATGGAAAATAATGAACTTTATCACAATATGCAAATTTTTTTAGAAGGACCTGTAAAGCATCCTGAGACCATTCATGTCTGGGGTTGCTTCTCAGGCGAGGGAATGGGCTCACTCACAGTTTTGCCTAAGAACACATCCATGAATAAAGAATCGTACCAATACATCCTCCGAGAGCAACTTCTCCCAAACATCCAATAACAGTTTGGTGGTGACCAATGCGTTTTGCAGCATGATGGATCATCTTGCCAAAGGCAAAATTGTTTGCTAAGTGGCTCTGGGAACAAAACATCAAAATTTTGGGTCTATGGTCAGGAAACTCCCCAGACCTTAATCCTATTGAGAACTTGTTGGTAGGAGGACAAACAAAACCCCACAAATTCTGACAAACTTCAAACATTGATCATGCAAGAATGGGCTGCCATCAGTCAGAATGTGGCCCAGAAGTTATTGGACAGCATGCCAGGGCGGATTGCAGAGGACTTGAAAAAGAAGGGTCAAGACTACAAATATTAATTCTGCATAAACTTAATGTGATTGTAAAAGCTTTTGACACTTATGGAATGCTTGTAATTATACTTCAGTATATCATAGTAACTACTGAGAAAACCATCTAAGAACACTGAAGAAGCAAACTTTGTGGAGATGAATACTTGTGTTATTCTCAAAACGTTTGACCACAACTGTAATGTAGATGAAGCTTCTATTTCCAACACAGGGAATGCATAATGTGTTTAGGTATTTAATTACCAGGCTCTGAAGCATAGCACTGACATCTAAATGGAACTTCTCCTAAACTACACATTTGTTCTTTAAGATTATTGAAATGCTCAAGCCATTTAAAAATGATGCCCTTGGTTAAAAAAAGGGTGATTACATAAAATGACAAGTCATCAATGGTATGAGTGAGTTAGATATTGTTGGGACACATTTTATATTTCTTGCAGTGTTCAAAATAGTGACAGGAATAATTATGGCAAGTTCGTTCCTAATATTGGGGATGGGGATGCCCACGTATCTGCACCTGCTCCCATACCCTGGCCTGCCATCACCCAGCCAGGAACTTTAAAGGAAAAGTTCAGTACTTAAGGTTCCGAAGTTCTATCTTGATCTAAATTCCATAATATAGATATCTAAAGATTGCTATTTTGAAATAAATCGGTCATGAACAACTAACCCCATATCTGTTTGCTTTTCTGCATACCAACCTAATGCTGTGAGGCATGAAGAAAACACAAACAACAGCTGGGATCATGGAGCAGGTGTGTAGACGTTTTCGAAAAGATGTTGTGTCAATCAAAACTGAATTTAATTAACTTAATTACTTGCTATACTTAATTTTGTTTATCTTGTTTTGAATTACACAATGTGTTTGTTTGAGGATTGTCAATTGACAAGGAAAATTTATATTTTTGGGTAGTATTGGAGTCTTTGCTCATGTTGTCGTGATGCCCCACAGCGGATGAATGGTGCTGAGAATAGCAAAATAAATATGTGGGAAGTTATTCAATAAAGATTTATTTCAAAATAAAAATTATATACGTCTTTATTATGGCATTTATATCAAGACTGCAGCTTCAGGACCCTAAATACTGAACATTTCCTTTTAACAATGTAATGTATCTCCCTAACTAGTTTATTGAAGGTCAATAAAACACATCAAGTCGTGTGCATTTACTTGGTGTAAAGGATACTTATGTATGTTATGGTCCCAAAGACGGAAGGACGGAAGGAAAATTCTAATAAGACAGCACATGCCAAGTTTTTATTCAAAAGAGGTGAATTCTTTTCGAGCAACATTATGATCTTCCATACAACAATATGGAGTGTCTTTATTACACATTTTCTTTGTTTTGAAACATAAATGGTTCAATATACAATATTTCCAATACATTAAATCTCATCGATAAAATTACAATTGTTAAAATGTTAAAATGACAGAAATGACAATTCACAAATCATTTACATATACATATCACATTACAATATGTAAATACACCAGTCTTATTATAGACATTGTTGTTAACAACCGCCCCTTCATCTCGCACCTCAACCAAAGCACACAATGTAGATTATTTTGCCTGGCACACGTGATGGTTGCCTTTCATTCTTTCACCCTAGCTGCGGCAGTTAGCGATATCCTTGAGCTAACCGCCTTATCAAAGAGAGGGCGTCTGACAGTGCCTTTTGCTGCCTGCCTGTCATTATGAAACAAGCTCACTGATTAATAACACTAAAGTCGGTTAGTGTGTCACTAACTAATGCAGCCAGATGCACAGAGAATGAGGAATGGTGAAGGACAGGAAGGATGGAGGGAAAAATAAAGGTGTTCATACATAATGCAGTACCACATTCACACACATTCACATGTGCCATCGAGCAAGTCCTGGTTTAGGGGATTCGTCATCTGATTTGGTCCATTTCAGGGAAGAAAATACTTCAAATATTGATGAGGGAGAATGAGGGATGAGAGTGGGCTTTATTTAGCCAGGCAGCATCTGAAAATCTGTGTGTGTGTCTGTGTTAGAGTTCGTGAAGCAGACTGTATGTGTATAATGGGGGGGGGGGGGTCTCTGCATGTGTGGAGCCAAGCTCTCTGAATCTGAGGGACGAGGTGACTTTGACCAGTACTAACACACACTACAATTTCCCATACACACACACACACACACACACACACACACACACACACACACACACACACACACACACACACACACACACACACACACACACACACACACACACACACTGTGTACTGTACATACTTTGAATAAACACAAATCTTCTTTCTCAAAACTCACGCCAGCAAAGCTCTTCCTGCCCTAAAACGTTTGTGGACAATTACATTATTTAAACATTATGACAAAAAACATCTAGGCCAGTTTATCGGCTGACTGAAGGGATTTCTTTTTCATACAGCATGATGGACAGATAGAGAAATGACAGACAGGCAGACAAAATAATGACATAAGGCATACAGACAGAGAAATTATGACAGTCCAGCAGACAGATAGATGACCAAAAGATAGACAGACCTAATGATGACAGGAAGATAAATAATATTGCCACACAGATAATTGACAGACACAAATAACGTAGACAGAACCCTGATAGACTGACAGAGAGATGGATGGGCAGAACATTGGTAAACAGACCAGAACACAAACAGACAGAATGTTGGTAAACCATGACACATCCAGACGTCTTTTTCACCTGATGAAGCAAAGGACTGATTGACCCCTACACACCCAGCAAGGCAGAAACACGCCTTCTACTGTCCCCAAAAAATCTCTCCATCATCCCCCTTCTAGGAAAAACAAATGCTTTTTCACACACACACAGCCACGCACAGATGCACAAACAATGCAGGAGCACAGCTTAACATGATTACCTGCACATACTCTACAAATACTGTACTGTTCACACGCTCAAACACGTTCTTTTTCTTTTAAATTTGTCCCACTTACCATGGAGGTAGTGAAAAAACCCGGTGACCAGGTTTAGGGATTTATTCTTATTCGGGGTGCTGTTCCTCCCTGATCTCTGGGCCATCTTTTGCTATGCCTTCATGGGGATGTGGAGTGGACATCCACAGCGAATGTCACCGAACCTCCAAGGAGGGGGTACAATCACCCTTCGCACTGCCCTTGCTCGTTCTCCCTTTCCAGATCCTGACTGTCCCGTCTCTCTGAAAACTGGGTCTGATATCTGGGTGACAGCGCTGTGAAACTGTTGCTGTATGACACAGTAGGGATGAAGATAGAGAACTCCTCTTCCTCTTGGAATTGTCCTGTTGCCCTCTGTGCTTTACAGCAGTCAAATAGCCTGTTTTCTCAGTCTCCGATCTCCCTGCCAGTTTTGTTTCTGCGTCCCAAGCAGCTTGCGTATCAGGGGGAGTGTGAGTGTGGCAACGAGTGAATGAGCACGAATGTCAGTGTGCTGCATAGCGCCGGCTTCTCTCACTATTGCTCTCTCTCTCTCCCAGTCGGCTGTGCGGCCGGAAAAATCTATTTCCCTCCTCTGGCCAACCAACCACAGCATGTGGGAATGGGTGATGTCACAGCAGCCTGTGCCTTGTATTATTTTTTTATGGGATAATGTACTAAAATGATGGCTTTTGCTGGATGATAGTGATAGAGATGGGATTCCCTATAAGCAGCTTGACTTTTTTCCTGTGTTCTTATTCATTCTTTCTCTTCTCACTGAAATACCTTTCTTGGCACCCACCTGCCCTTTATTTCTCTTGCTTTCAGATGCTCCCTTCAACATTCTCTCTTTTGCACACTCTTCCCCTTGCCTAGTTCCATTTTCTCCCTATTCCTCTTCCTCTCCCAAAGTTTGTTTCTCTCTACTCCGGGTGCTGTCATTTCAGTGTACCTGCTGCAAGCCGACAGACACCTTGTAAGTGTACGCAGCCATCCGAAGCAGCTGCACACACATTCTCACTGGAGGGAGTCATATCACGCTATAAAGAATAGAAAAAAATAGTTCAATTGGAATGGCTTTGACCCATTTCCCCCTTTACAAGCAGCACCTGCAGTAAGGGGCGTAGCACAAGATCCTGGGCCCTATGCATAGGCAGTCCTGATGGGCCCCCATGTTATATACCATATATAATAGACTTTTCTAGGGGCCTCTCTCCCCTTGAGCCCTGGTAATCAGTATTGGTTTTACCCCCAGTCCAACGCCCCTGCCTGTAGTCTCTCACAGCTCTGGCTGAGACTGTTAAGTGAGAGGGAAGCATCTGTGGAATCATATTAGGACCTGTCCTGGAATAACCAGCTGATGTGAATTTCCTGCAGAGTCCTATCAGCTCTAAAAAGATGAATCATTTATCATGTGTGTGAATTGCTCTTTTGTTCTCTGCCCCACAAAAGGCTTTTTAATTATGAAAGTCATCAATAACCAATGACAGCTGTCATCTGTTATCTGTCTCCTGATAATCACAGATTCACCTCTTTCATTACTAAAGACTGGTCATCATGAATTGAGACCACTCTTTGTAAGACTAGAGAGACGGGTTAAGAGTACAATGTATTTATTCTTATATTCATATACATATATCCTAGTTACAATGGCACAGACCCATCTAACTTTATTAACTAAAAAGCATCATCCAAACTGATCTAGAACAATACATCTACCAACTCTACCATTTAAACTTAACCCTTCATGTAGCCCAAACCAGAAACGCTAATCCCTAACTTTAACCCTAAACCCTAACTGTAAATGTATTTACATATTTTTTAAGTTCTTTGACTAAACATTTCACTTTACGTATAAAATTGCATTGACAAAATGTCCACTAGCTTCCCTGTTCGACATTCCATGCAGGGAGTTGGGGTCCCCGGAAGCATAGTCATACACACGCATACATAGTACCTTAAATGGTTCCAACACATGCATACACAACACCTTAAATGGTTCTTACTGTACACAAGCACACACAATGCATTCTGATGGATATCCACCATTGTCCAACATCATCATTCAGTACCTTTAATTTTAATTTAACCTTTATTTAACCAGGTTAGTTGACTAAGAACAGTTTCTTATTTACAGCAACGACCTGGGAGCAAGTAGAGTAAAGTGTCTTGCCCAAGGACACAATGACATTTGGCTCAGTCGGGAATCGAACTGGCAACCTTCTGACTACAAGTCTGACTCCCTACCCACTGAGCCATCTGCGCCCCATCAATGAGCAATGGCCACACATCACCCTGTCGCCGGTTCACTGCTTTTCCTTCCTTGGACTACTTTTGACAAAACACATCTGAACCAGTTTATCGTCTGACTGAAGGGATTATTTTTCATACAGCATGATAGACAGATTGAGAAATGACAGACAGGCAGACACCCTAACACCCCAACAGTTCCAGGTCCATGCTGCCAACGGCATGCCACTCAGGTGAGGCATTAATAATAGCCACCTCAAGAAGGACCTAAAGAGCTCTTTGGCACAACACTGTAGGATCAGTCTGCTACTGAAGGTGGTATCCTGCACACATTAAAGGATGCGAGCATCCTCAGAAAATAAAGTCTGCTCTGGCCCCTTTTGTACAGAGCACCGGTGTTACAAGCCCACTCCAGCCTGCTGTCCAGATGGACTCCCAGGAATTTGTATGACCCAACCACCTCCACATCCATCCTATCCATGCATAGGGACTGTTAGGTCTTGGCTCACCGGACGTCCACCACCATCTCCTCTGTTATGCTGATGTTGAGCTGAAGGTGGTTCTGCTCACACCACACCACAAACTCATTGAACGTACCCCTTTACTCCTCCTCCTGCACATCCCTGATGTACCCTACAATTGCGGAGTCATCAGAGAACTTCTGCAGGTGGCAAGATTCTGAGTTATATCTGAAGTCTGAGGTGTAGAGGGTGAACAGGGAGGGGGACAGGAACGTTCCCTGGGGGGCCCCAGTGTTGCTCACAGCCCTTTATGTCATGCAGCTCTGTAGCCGCACAAATTGTTGCTACTAAGGGTGCTTCCACTTTCATCCTCCACATCTTCATTATCTAAATTATTTAAACCAGATAATGATAATTCAAGGGGGTTTATTAACCACCATACAATCATGGGGAGAGATTTATTAACTGCTAAATAATATGAACTGCAGTACGCAATTATTTTATTTGTTCTAGAGTATCTTCCAGTCAGAATAAACTAAAAGCACTAGAGGCCACAGGCATTCATATTACGTGCAGTTCAGGTTAAAGAAGAAGGGAGCCAGTAACACTCTGCTGATCTGAATCCCTATTGCATCCCCCGGCAGAACCCAGAAAACCAGAGACATTCCTGGGGTTTTGAAGATTCTGTCTGAGCCCAGGGCGCATTGCTCACACAGGTTTGTCCACAGGGGAGGAAGAGGTCCCAGGAAGAGAGTGGAAAACAAACAGCCTCCTGGAGGGCCAGACAGAAGCAGCATTGGCTAACCTCTTTAATGTATTCACCCAAAGGGTATTTGGGCTGGTTCACTGAATGATCAAATCTCTCGTTAAGATGAAAGGAACACAGTGCCCCCTAGTGGAACTGGGCAGAAATATCTCAATTTTAACTGCTGTTTCAGATCCACTGACAAAGTGAAAACATAATATGAATAAATGAGGAAAGAAACCACTGGACAACCCACATCATTTCAGTGTACTACTATTTCTTTTTAATTTCTACTTTACCCATTCAGAAAGATAGCCAGTTGCAATGTGATTGACATTTCGCATACATTCTTTATCCAGAATGACTTACAGTAAGTACAGGGATATCACCTGGGTCAAAATACTGTAGGGTAAAATGCCTTGTCTAATGGCACAATTAAATTTAGCGAACTCTGTATATGAAACAGCAACCTGCCGATTACAAGTCTGACTGCATAATCACTGAGCCACCTGATTCAGCTGATTGCACTATGTTGTAAACCATTTAAAAGAAACAATATAAAATAAATGTAATAATGTTGGATTTTATGTTTTTTTATGTATTATGCTTTTTACATGTTATGACTGTTGGCACCCCAAGAAATTCTTATGAAATCAATATTCTAGAAGTATCTGTAACACCACGCCTACCCTTCCTCGCCTGTGTATTGGTAAATCCGATCTTCTAGCTGCCACCAGTCCATTCCTTTCAGCCCTGTTCCACTTACATTACTCATACCTGTACTTCATTCCCAATACTGTCTTCATTACTCACAACTGGACTATCGTAATTACTTAGGAACTCTCATTACGATTCATGGTTTCCTGATTTACTGGGGTTTCAATATGTGGCAATCTCTTCTTCAGCTAACAACATTGGAAAGGTCAGAAAACCCACAAATAAAACGAGACCATTATTAAGGAAAGGAATTAGTAAAATAATAAAAAAGTTTGATAAACCTGCTTTGGAGAGGATGTTATTTAGCCACCATGCAATGCAGAGTGGGGAAGATGATTTAGAGAGAGAAACAAAATCTCAATGGATCACAGTTCGCATAAATTGGTTGGTTTGGTGTAAAAAGACAGAAGGTCAGGAAAAAAATATTCTAATCCATAACTGTGCCATGTAGTGGTAGATACAGTCAGGTCTCAATATATTTGGACAATTACATAATTTTCGTCATTTTGGCTCAGTAATGGAATTTAAAGAAAATAAATCAAAATGGAAGTTTAGACTTCCATCTTTAATTAAAGAGTAATGTCAAAAATAAATATATAGGAATTATAACTCTTTATATACCCGCCCAAATGTAATTGGACAAAGGGACATAATCATTAATTAAATCCTTTGCACTCAATAACTGCCTGAAGTCTGAAATCCGTAAACAATACAAGATTCTGCATTTCTTCTCTGCCAGGCCTTTACTGCAGCTTTCTGTTTTCAGTTTCTGCTCTTTTTGGGATGTTTTGTTTTCACTTTTGTCTTCAGCAAGTGAAATGTATGCGCAATTATATTCAGGTCAGGCCACTGCAGGATTTTCCACTTCTTTGCCATAACAACTTTTAGTCAGTGGTGGAAGTAACGAATTACAACTACTCCCGTTACTGTAATTAAGTATTATTTTTGAGTACTTGTACTTTCAGGAGTATTTTTTCAAGTCTGTAATTTAAGGGTGAATCCCATTTCTCTGTCTTACCCCTTCCCCTACCCCTTCGTCTTAACCCTAGCCCTTGTCCCTCGAAACCGAGTGGTAAGGGATAGGGATGAAAACATACCCCCGTTGAAATGAGACACCACTTTGATACAGTATTGTTATCATACATCGTCGCTAGCTGGCTGATACATCACCAGAGGCAACAAGTGTTGATCACAAACTTAAAGATATCAAACGAAATACACTGTTAATGTAGTTTAGTTAAAACTGTAGACATGTATGGTGTCCATTCAAGGCTAGTCATTGAAATGCGGGAATGTTGTTCACATCAGCAATGTAACGAAACTAGCGATTTTTTAAAACGTTTCAATTAAGAACATGGTTGCAAATATATATCCACAGGACTGTGTAGAGCACAAAACAAGTCTGTCGTCATTTCTAAGTCAATTATTTAATTGAAATAATTAATACATTTATTGGACTCTCTTGAGTATCTGGCTGCCATTGTTGCCGGTTGCGCAGTGTATACTGGGTACCCCTTGGTTTTAAGTAAGCTCTTGAAAATGCTTGGTTTTAAGAGGTATCCACCGCTTCCCCTTAGCCCTACCCCTAGATCAAAATGAGAATTGGGATAGCTGTTACTCTCACATGAACGCGCAAAACTAAGGGGAAGGGGTAAGGGGAAGGGCTTAGACAGAGAAATGGGATTCACCCTAAAGGGCGAAACACACCAATCCAACCAACAACTCGTCGGTGCGACTCACCGGATTGTTACGGTTGCCCACGTCGGGCCGAATCGCCTTGGTCTTTGGGTAAAAAAATTGCACACGAACACACTACCTTGACACGGCCGACCGCCCAACCACCACCTACATTGTGCGCATGTGTGAGAGGAAATATCTCTCCATACCGGGAGGTGGGTAATCTGTACTCTTTGATCAAAAAAAGTGGACGCCGGAAACAGCAACGCGGATATACAAAACATTTGTTGTTGTATAACTGTATGGTGCCAGGCAAGACTATTTTCTCAGTGGTTTCTCACTGGCATTGGGAGCCCTCTGTCTTTTGTTGGTTAAAGAAGCGACACCTGAAGCAACTTCTCAGTCCAATTTTAACACGGAAAACAAACTGCTGTACCGGGACTGCATCTCCGTTGGGGAAAGCAGTGATAAACACTGCACTTCTTGGCTATAGGTAAGCAAGCTAACGATGGCTATACTACTGCACTTCATTTTGACCCGTATGCTACGTTTTATGGCAGTGATGAAAAATGTAAGTGCTTAAAACACATATAAACATCAATTCCTTCCATAAGCTGGTCTGCCATAAATAATGAATTCTATAACTGAGTTATGTTCTTATTGTTTTACAGGCGAAAGATTCAGGATCCTTTCTTACCAATTCCGAGTCTGGTTGTCCAACAATCCGTCAAATTGTTCCAGAAACATGTGAAGCAATATACCATGTTTTGAAAGACAAATATCCAAAGGTATGTATGGACTTTTAATTTGAGTTACAATAGATTGGATGCTGAGGTGAGTGATAAATTATATACTTAAGCTATAAGGCACCAGTATACCACTGCTGAGAGCAGTTCATAGGCATGATGCATTGCAGAGTGCCTGGAGACAGCGATTAACCATGGTATATTGGCAATATATAAATGACACCCCAACATGCTGGCTATCATGGTGTTAATAATACAGATTAGCCCTCTGTACCTGATTAGTGTAACATGTGACATAGTTCTTACTGTTCAAGTTTTTCTATGGTGAGTAGACTACTGGCCTACAATCTGTTGTTTTCCATTTGACAAAGCTATGCATGTGACTTAATTCTACATTGCAAAAACACAGTTGTATACACTCACCAGCCATTTCATTAGGTACACCTTGCTAATACCAAAGAGCTTTTTTTTTTTGACATGGCTGTGCGTTTCCAGTGACTGAAATGTAATATCTAGTCAAATGTTCTAGTAAGAGTTGTTCGCTAGTGAAAACAGGAAGAAGTTTATTGTACACTATATATATATATATATATAAACGTTGTTTACAATGCTAACGTTGGATGTCCTGATTCCACTCTGCCCTGCGCTACTTTTACTTCGACACGCACTAATCCAATCTCTGTCCCTGTTTCCTCTCCCCGGCCTCTGCTGAGAACCAAGCCCGCTCTGCTGGTCAGCACCAAACCAGCCCTAGGCATGGCGGACAAGCAAGCGCCGCGACAGGCGGTCAGGACAACACCCAAGCCTAGCCCAACCTCTACGACTGAAGAATCTCCTCACCATTCTCATGGATGATGAGAAGTACCGCCCGCTCTGTGACAACCCACTTTTGCCATGCCCCCGTGCCAGTCATCCTTGTCCCTCCACACAGTTGGTGCCCCTCGGTCTCCTTCTCCGCTGAACTCAACAACTTCCACCCTGGTCATCGGCAGCTCCATGGTCAGTGACCAATACATTCCCCCATGGTCTACCTGGTGCCAAGGTCCGTGACATCCAGCACAAACTCCCAAGCATACTCGTCTGTCACACTAATGTCAACAACATCATTGTGCATGTGGGCACAAATGACATCAGAGAGAGGCTGTCAGTAAGTATTGCAGGAAAACTACAAAACTCTCATCACCATCCTGATGGGCACAGGAAAACATATTATCATCTCTGGACCTCTCCCTACCTACAGAAAGGGTTCTAAGATGGTCCAGACCGTTTGACCTCCACACCTGGCTGAAAAGCTACTGTGCTTCCCTAAGCATCCCTTATGTCAACCACTTTGACCTGTTCTAGGAGAGGCCCAGCCTGCTGAAGCATGATGGTCTATGCCTAAACCGACATGGAGCCAGGTTGCTCTCTGACAACGGAACGACCACACTGAGGCATTGAAATTCTGTAGAGCATTTCACAGAATCATGCCCGCCAGGTATTTATTCAAATGGCACTGTACATGTGGATGGATCTGAAAATGTAATCTACAGGGAAACATTTTTTCAGACCCTATGTTGCTTAAACATATGTACTTCAATTCATGTGTATTAATTTTATTATTGTTATTGTCACATTTGAGGTGAGGTTTCCATGTCTAGTCTCTGTGTTCCCTCTGTTTATGAGTATGCTGCCCTCTTGTGTCTAGTTTTGTCATAGGTTCATTTAGATTATTAGTTGGGTCATTGGTAGTCACGGGTGGTTTGAATTAGTAATTAGTATGTGTTTGTATATAGTCATGGTGTTCTCCCCTTGTCTCTTGTCGATC
>JACXGM010034017.1:0-12106 GCA_016801145.1 Umbra pygmaea
AATTTTGGGACAAATGGGATGCAAAGGGAAAATTAGGGCGTGTCCTATAGCGCCACCTATGGTCTAAAGTGGCCCATATTTGGTGTGGTAGTTAATAATGTGCTGCAGTTTTATCATGCCAAATTTCACAACTTTTTATGTATGTGGTCTAGGGGCTGCCATTGACACCAATGGTACAAGAAAAATAATAATAATAATAGTAATAATAATACTAACAATAACAATAGGTTTCCTCCTATCGGAGGAATCCTAATAATAATACTAACAATAACAATACGTTTCCTCCTATCGGAGGAATCCTAATAATACTAACAATAACAATAGGTTTCCTCCTATCGGAGGAATCCTAATAATAATAATAATACTAACAATAACAATAGGTTTCCTCCTATCGGAGGAATCCTAATAATAATAATAATAATAATACTAACAATAACAATAGGTTTCCTCCTATCGGAGGAATCCTAATAATAATAATAATACAGACAATTACAATAGGGTTACTCCTGATGGATTACCCCTAACTAGAACTGCCAGCAGTTTTGACTGGGTCCAAGCTATCCCTGGCGATTCCCCCTGGTGCAAGTCCCCCCGATGACCCGCGGAGCCCACAAAAGCAGAACCTATGAAATCGGAACCAAGGCACGATGGTTGTGACGCAATAGCTGGAAAATATTATAACACCCGAGCTACAAGGACTTTAGTAAATTAAACATGCTCTGACATTTCTAAGGCAGTCTAAAATGTTGAAAGAAGTGCTTTAAAACCGTAAAAAATGTCAGAGAAGACAAAAACAGTTGTCCTTAGAAAACACGGGATTATAAACTAAGAAAGTAGATGATGAAATTCCATCACATAATATCTCGATCTGTAAACTGTCGTTGGGAAAACAAGTTTTTAGATAGCGTAGGTAATAAGAGTGCCATAGAGCCGTGGCTGATGATTCATGTAGCGTATTTGAGTGAGCTGACCTTTTGTTTAATTTGTCCTAGTTGCGCAGGGATAGGGCTTAAAGTTGACATCGATTAGCAAAATCATGGGTTCTGTAGCAAGTTACTGTAGTCATTTTTGTATATCTGCCCATCTTGTCTGTACACTTTGCCTTACACATTAAACAAAACAAATCAGAACCAAATAATGAGTTACCTACATTTGTCCAAAAGAAACCATTTTTTAAAACATTTAGCAACATGTTTTCTGTAACTGTTTTTTTTGTTTTCTGTTCAGTTCAGGTCAATAATTTAGGCTGCTACCGACAATATACATTACAGATAGTTGTTCTTGAAAATGTTTTATATTGTTTTGTAGTACAATTTTGTTACTAGATTAGCAACAAACCAATTCTAACACCGCACACTCCAAACAGGAAATAAAAATTGCCAGATACACAGGCACATGATCCAGCGTACTCTAATAACCCCAACAAGTGGCATTTTATCAGAATATAGCATAGATCATCAGCTTACAAATATAGGAAATATTGGTTAGGATAGAACACCACAATTAAATCTGCTAAATAAAAGTATATTACATTAATTATAAGTTGATCTCGTCTTTGTTTGAAACAAATTGTAGCCTAAACGATTATAATACAATTTTGTATGTTCTATAATGTCTGACACATTAAAAAAGCTCATACTTTTGGATAGTCATTATGGAAAGCGGACCCCAAAGTATAACGTTGGAGAGGCAAATGTCCGAAAATATCGAGGTGTGAGCTACAAGTTCTGTGGTACCTCACCGTTGTAAATATCCCATTAACATTGATTGAGTAAATGGGCAAAAACTGCCCTACGTTGACGACAGCACCTTTTAATGACAAAAAATTTGGTACAGAGCTTCGGAGCGGCATGCTAAACAAGCACCGAAAGTTTCATGTTGATAGCATTTACTACGGAAAAGATATTGTAATCACAATTGACCCAGTTAAATGTATTGAGTTATTGTCCAAAACAAATAAACGTTGATTAAAGAGCCCCTAATGGCTGATCTTCGCCACATTTGGTATAGAACATCACAGTGGGACATTGAAGAACAATCTCAAGTTTTTTGATGATAGCATTTAATTTGGCAGCGATATAATAAAGTTCATATTTCGTAGCTAGCTACGAAAATTTGTTTGTTCGTCAATTGCGCATAGTTTAACATAGCAAAATTATTTTGATAACTTTTGGTCAAGTCCGTCTCGAGATGCTAGGTACCAAGTTTTATGCAGATCGGTTGCACGGTGTAGGACGAGTTCAAAAACGTTGGTTTGCGCATTGCGCGATATTGGGAAAAATCTTGTTATCAAAAATGGGCGTGTTTCTCACAATTTTAGCGCCACCATTTTAGCGCCACCTAGTGGTCCACATGTGTAATTTTTGGTATGTGAGGTCCAATAACCATTGCACATCTACACTGTAAATTTGAAGTTACTCACATTATTACAAGGGGTGGATCCAAAACTGGGTCCCATAGGCCACGCCCCTTTTGATGTATCAGTACCCCACTGTAGGGGTGGCCTCGAGTGGCCCTAGATGGTAGCCTCAAAATTTGGTAAACATTGGATGAGCCGTTGATGAGATATAAACTTTTCGTTGTTATAGCTCCCCCTAGCAGCCAAATTTCATAAAATTTGTTTGGGAGCCTCAGATGGTCATGTCAAACAAGAATCTACATTTTTACAATGATAGCATTTTTTTGGCCAAGATATGGCAAAGTTTATACTTAAGTAGCTAGCTACACAAATTTATTGTTGCGCAATTCACGCCATTTTCATCTGATAAAAATGATTTTGTTAACTTTTTGTCACATCAGTCTGGTGATCATACATACCAAAGTTCGTGCAGATCGGACACACGGTCTAGGAGGAGTTAGAAAAAGTAGGTTTATGATAAATTGCAATTTTTCACGCATAAAAGTACCGGCGGAAGTGGGCGTGGCCTAGGTCAGAAGTTTCAGCTGAACTCAGGGAACACGTGGATATGTGTATCTTCTATGTGCGATGTACGGTTTGGGAGTTATAAGGGCAAACACGTTTTTTCTGCTATAGCGCCACCTAGTGGTGGAAGTTGCTGAATTTTTCTGTCCGAGGTCATTGCGGTGATCTGGACCAGTCTGAAAATGGCACCCCCACAATCATGTACGGTTTAGGCTGTAGTAATGGTTTAACCGAAAGAATAATAAGAAAAATAAAAAACCTTAGGAAAACAATAGTGTTCCACGGCCCTGCTGGAGCTGTGAACCGCGTTGCTTTGCCACGATGGTTCCCAGCCCCTTCGGGCTTGGACCCCTAATACTAATACTAACGATTACAATAGAGTTACTCCTGATGGAGTACCCTTAGTAATAGTATCTGTGCTAGTAGATTTTGGTTCCCTTGAGGAGAATTTAAATCAATTATACATAGAAAACAAATTATTCAAAAACTTGTGTTCTTTGCTCACTTCCTAAAACACATTTAAATTTTTTTGAGGGAGATTTGAGAGAAGAAAATCTGCAAAGATTGTTTTTAAGTGTGTGCTGCAACCAGATTTCAAAATCTGTTAGGATTTTAAAACTCCTGTAGTGTGTTCCCAGCATTAGTGACACCACACACCCTCTTCTGTCTTATGGCTTAATTTACATTGCTTTCACGAATATAGGAGATGTATCTTTATTTGGTGTTCCCCATTTTTGTAGGATCTCCTGTTTTGAGTAGCCTTTTGCCAGAGAAACTAGAAGCCATTCTAAAAGAGGATGAAGGATATCACCAGATTGGACATCAGGATCACTGTACAGATTTCTTTGTTTTGTCTGTTACTGTGGCTTTTGCGACCAAGCTGGAACAGGTACATTTTTCACTCTCACTGTGTTTAGTTGAGTTTAATTGTTAGTGGGGCATTTTAATCTAAATTGTTTTAGATTTATGTGGCACATAAAATATGTATTTTTTTGTGGATTTCGTCTGTAGCTCATGCAGGTGTTTTGCAGGTATACCATTTCAGTGTATTTTAATGTGTGTTTCAGTTGATTCCCAGTACAAAGAATCTGGCTGGGGAAGATTTTTTCTTTTATTATGCTCTCCTGGGTAACGACATAACCAGTGAATCTTTCCAAAACCTGATGAGTCCCAGCTTTGAGCCTGAGAGGGCCTCGGTTCGCATACGCAGCAGTGATCCAGTTCTACGGGCCTTTCTCGACCAACAGCCCAGTCTCCAGGTGCCGTTCTGTCATATTAACACACCAACTCACAACAAATATTTGCCAAGTCTGATTTCTTTATCGTTTGATTTTCAATCAGTAACAACTTCTATTGGGTTTGTGAGACAAATATGTAACATGTAGTGAACCCAGTAGGCTATTTGTTCATAGTTGTCTTTGTGTGTTTGGTTACAGATCCACCTCTGCTGTGGGAATCACTCTCTGGGCAGCACAGAAGTCTCTCTGGCTGGTCTGGCCAAAAGCACTGTGGATCTGGATAAGCAGGTGGCTACTGTGGAGGGGGCCTTTATACTCCAGCCCCCTAATAGAGCCAAGAAGAGCCTGCCTGTCCTTCCTGATCTCCAACCCAACGTGGGAGTGTCCATTACACTCAGGAGGGAGGCTCTTGCTGCTGAGGTAAGCATACAATAAGTATACAAATCTACATTGCATTTTTGCTGACCTGCTGATGTAGTCAAATTCCTTGCTTATCTGTTACTGCAGTGGTTCTCAAACATCTCCTTGTGCCTCTCGAGATATGGCAAGTTTTTGTTTTAATCATAAACTAGCACACTTGACACAATTAGTCAACTACACATTAAGCCTTTGATTAATTGAATCAGGTGTGAACAAAAACATGGCCTTTCTTTCGGTCGGTCTGTTTGTTTTTGAGAAATAATGATGAAGTTACAACATAACAATAATCTCTCTCTTTAGGTGGGAGAAGATGGTCCTGTAAATCCACTTAATGCTGGAACCGTAGAGCCAATCCAACATCTTTCTCCTACTGTTGAAGAGAGCCTCCGCACCCCCTCACCTGGAAGAAACTCCCCTGTTATGACCCCAACATCCCTGCAAGAGTGCCCTTCCAACCCCCACACAGAGAGTGAGGCTGACAGCCTGCAGGAAGAAGCTGCCCCACCGGCTTACCCATCTGGTAAAGGCTTGTTTGAATGGGCGTGTCCTGAGTAGGTGGGGGTAAACACTCATCCATAGTGATTTAACTACTAGGCTTACTACTGGATTCTGTAAATTAGTGTAATATTTTTGGGGGTTGACCAAATTGATTACAACAGTAAGAAGTTATGCAATCTACAACACTTATTTTCAAGGCCCACTTTTGAGGACTTAACTTTTCAATATTTTATTACAGTGGAAATTATTTAGTTTAGGTCAGGGGTGTCAAACCGGTTCCACAGAGGGCCTAGGCTACGTTTACATGTGGCCGGCGATTTTCATAAACTGACATTTCACGCTCTCCGTTTTCAAAATAACATCGTGCACACCTGTCCGTTTTCAGAAAAGTGTTAGTTTACACCAGGGGTATTAAATTAAAATCTATTGAGGTCCTGTCACGCAGGTTTTCTACCCAGCAAAGGTCCAAACAGTTTACATTTACATTTTGTCATGTAACAGATGCTCTTATCCACAGCAACTTACAGTAAGTGCATACATTTAAGAGAAATTAGGTAAAAAAATCACTTCAGTAGCAGGGGCATTCAATATACAGCTCTGAAACCAATTCTGAGACAACTGCAATTTTTTCTTAAATCAATACCATTGAAACCTCTACAATGTGATCAAGAGGAAGATTAATGTTCACAAGCCATCAAACAAAGCCGAGCTGCTTGAATTGTTGCGCCAGGAGTGTTATAAGTCACCCAACATCAATTTAAAAGACTGGTGGAGAGCTTGCTAAGATGGATGAAAGTCTATTATTATTATTATTATTATTATTATTAAACAAATATTATTCCACCAAATATTTATTTCTGATCCTAAGTTATTACAATTACACTTATTTTCTTTGCCTTATTCAAGATCTGACAACACAATCTTTTTTGTTATTTTGACCAGTTGCATTTTCTGCAAATAAATGCTCTGAATAACAATAATTATATTTAGAATCTGGGTGAAATGTTGTCAGTAGTTTATGGATAAAAGGAAACATGTTAATTTTACCAAAACACATACTATCAATAGTAAAACCAAAGAAACTTATTTTTGCAGTGGTCTCTTAATTTTTTTCAGAGCTAAATGGGCAAAATTAAGTAATGGAAAGAGCAGAGATGTTCACGAGTTCTTTCATAAGAGTCTTGAGTTGAGTTTAAAGTCTTTGACCAAGAGTCTGTTGAGTCATGGGTCTCTTAAACTAAAGTACACATTACCACTGGCTACAAATCAATATTATAGTATTACATAGCACAAAGCAGTGGTTTAAATGTATATTTATTTTGAAATCTTATTTTGAAATACTGTTTCTTTCAAAATGTTCTACAATTAAATATTCAACAATTTCACTACTAGTGCTAAGATCCTGACATATTGTACCAATTACAGGTATAAAATACTAAAGAACAAGCTTAAAATAGGCCACTAAAGAATGGAGGTCATATATTACTACTGATGGCCCTTATAACTGGCAACTTTTGCTTCGTTGAATTGGGAACCTAATGGGGAAAAAGGCTTTCGTAGTCAAATCCAGTGTGGTAGTTTTGCTAATACAAATACTTAATAAATAGTCGAATTACCTAAATATTCAAATACTGTGTGCAACCTTTAAATACACCTGAACATGCTAATGTGAAGACAGCTGTAGGTTTAATAAGCGTTGGGTTCCTACACTAGTGCCACTTCACTGTAGACTAATGTAGCTATCTAACATTTTTATGAGGAATCCTGAATTATTAAACAAGTCTCAATGCCAAGTCACAAAATATTTAGCATTTAACAACATTGCTTTACTAGCCACCTATACTTGTCTTTACATAGAGTTGACAGTACACTATAGCAAACTGACCTCTCCGGTAAGTTTTAAGATCCCTGAAGTTTGATAGATATCAGCTTGTTTGTTCTTTCTGTGTTTTTTGTACACTAGCTAGCACATGAAGAGTTGCAATCAATGTTCATTTGATTCCACACATTCTCCTCTCTCGCTGGCTCTCTCTCTTGCTCGTTCAATCATTTTCCCATGTTATTCAGATGTGATCAAACAATCTACAGCAGATTACAACATTACTAACAGAAGCTAACACTGGTTGACCACTCGTACTGGGCTCTGAGTTTGTTTATTTTCCTTGCCATCACTTCAGATTTTTTGTGTACTATTCATCCAAATATCTGAGCCTTCACATTTCCACTTCTCAAACTTTAGGGTAAGCCATACTGTCATTTCTTTCCTAATCTCTCGTTCCAATTTCGCTTATCCCTCCCTCTCACTGAATACAAGGTTCTCTATGGGTCTCCATGCACTGTAAACAATTGGTTTGATTGACTTATGTTGAGTGAAGTGATTAAAATCATAGACATTTATTAAATTAATCACTTGTCTATACATAAGGACCCTCGCATCTCCCTTGAGCAGGCTAAAGTGCGCCCGTCAAAAAACACTGACGAAAAACAAGTAGCTCCGACAGTATTATTAATTCATGAGAAATGTGTTGCGGATCTGGACCGGAGTCCGCTAATGGGTGATGGCAGGTTTACACGAACCTGTGTATATGCTGTCAAGTGCATACCAAAGGGTTAGGTGGCATTGTAACAACAGGCTGAAGCCCACGTTAGCCAATCAGATTCCCGAAAATAGCCAAATGAAAAGGTAAACATAGGTCTCACCTTTTGCGCAGGTGCAAGTTCTGGCCATACTGTCATTGGTAATGGTGCATACTGTGACGTCGGCTGCCTAAACGTCTGTTTTTCTCAGTTTACATGCAAATGGGCAAACTGAGTTTTCCATAATCTCCACTCTGGCCAGAGTTTTTAAAAATAAACTTTTTCAGAGGCGAATTCTGTTTGGGGGGCACAAATGAAGGAAAATGTCTCTGTTTTTCCAAATAATCGTGTACGTATAAACGAGGTCCTAGTGTATGCAGGATTTGGTCTTTCCTTAGAACCCATTATTACCCAGGTGGGGAGATCCTAACCAATTAGTGAACTAATTAGTCAGTCAGGTACAAGGTAAAAGCAAAAACCTGCAGACACTAGGCCCTATGTGGAACCGGTTTGACACCCCTGGTTTAGGGTCTTCTGTGATGATTGTAACTGACTGCTAATAGAGTATATTTAATAGAGTATATTAAATGAATTTAGCTAAAAACATTCAGATGAACACACTGTGCTCTTACTGTATACCAACTATTTACTTTTTTCCAGTTCTTGCCATTTCATTTTTTTTTAAACTAATTTGGATTTCAGCTGTTAATAATATTTGAACAAGCCTATTATTTTGTCTCATTATTTTTTTTCATACCCGTTTTTCCACTTCCAGTTTGTGAAGTCAAATTCTCAACTATGATATTGTCTGTTCGGCAACTCCACAGTAGTTGCAGGCTGATCAAACATCAGTTTCCTAAATTTTACATGAAAGTCTTTTACTAATAAACGATAGGTGCTATTTACCATGAATAAAATGGATATCTGTTGGTGTGTTCTTTTAAGTGCTTTTTATTTATTTTTTACACAGAAATGTCTTTGTCCTACAGCGTAAGCTCAATAAATAGGGCATTTGAGTTTCCAGGATTATGAACCTGATCTTCCAAGGTCCAGATACAGATTTTTTTAGGTGGTTGATCAGCTTATCCATATTGCAATATTTCATTAATGGTCCAGGTCCAGTCCTTGCCCCTGTTCAGGTAGAAGATCAGCCTGAACGGGTCCTGTCCTCAGTCAGTGTCTCGGCACCAAAGATAGCCATCCCTTCCTCTGCACATCACTACTGCTTCTCCATGGACTTGCGCAGCATCCGCAGCCTAACTCTGAGTTTCCCTGTCAGCTGCATGCTCAGGTAGAGGTGGATGCCAAATGCATCATCATACGTTTTATCTTATTTTGCTTAATTAAACTGTTTAATTGTCCCCCTTTTAAGGCAAGGCAAGTTTATTTATATAGCACATTTCCTACACAATGGCAATTCAAGGTGCTTTACATAAACAGGAAAACATAATAATTAACGGGGCCTTTTTAAAGCCTTTTTCTCAGCTTTTCATTTTAAACTTTTTCAGCTAAAATAATGAACATTTTTGTTCAGCAATTCTGTCATATTGCAAATATGTAGACCACTTTTAAAATGTGTTTTTCTATCCAGATATACATACCAGTTTTTCGGGAGTGCTGCCCCGATCATGACCAACCCCCCAGTGGAGGTAAAGAGGAACATGGAAGTATTCCTGCCCCAGTCATACTGCGCCTTTGACTTTGCCACACTTCCTCACCAACTCCAGGACACCTTCTTCAGGTGAGTGTTAAAATGTAGAATTAGTGATCAAAACCTTTCACTTTGAGGCAGAGGTATAAGCGTTTACAAAATCTGTTCTAAAATAGAAGTTATTACAAATATTTTCTGTCTTAAAGTAGGCCTGTCAGTGATTACATGACTGCCTGATCGTGATTTTGAGAGCAGACCGCAATCATTTTACACAGTTGGCATTTATTTAGATCTCATATGTTTCTGTCCAAATTATGGAATGTTTTGCCAATGTTAATGTCGCAACAAATAAAATGTGAATTAGCTGAACGTTTCACCTGTATTAGTTTTTTAGTTTTAGTTTAACCATTTTTTACCAGGCAAGTTGACTGAGAACACTTTCTCATTTGCAGCAACGGCCTGGGGGAAGGGGGGGAGAGGAGGGGGAGAGGGGAATGAATGAGCCGAATGAGAGAGAGGGATGATTAGGTAGCCATGATGGTATGAGGGCCAGATTAGAAATTTGTCCAGGACACTGGGGTTAGCACCCCTACTCTTGCGAATAGTGCCATGGGATCTTTAGTGACCGCAGAGAGTCAGGACACCCGTTTTAACGTCTCATCCAAAAGACGGCACTCTACGCAGGGCAGATGTCCCCATCACTGCCCTGGGGCATTGAGAATGATCTTTAGACAAGAAGAGTGCCCCCTACTGGCCCTCCAACACCACTGCCAGCAGCACTGGTCTCCCATACAGGGACTAACCAGGCCCGACCCTGCTTAGCTTTTGTAAGCAAATCAGCAGTGCAATACAGGGCTCTATGCTGCCGGTATTATGTTGTAGTAGTCAGCACTACTAACATTTACACTGCATATTTACATTTAAGTAATTTAGCAGATGCTCTTATTCAGAACGTGTTACATTAAGTACTGGGACATCCCCAGAGAAACTTAAGGTAAGGTGCCTTGCTCAATATTTGGAATAATCTTACATTAAACAATATCATATAATAAATATAAATCACCAGAGATACACAACTTACAATTTTTAAGCATAAATAACAATCAGACTCACCGATTATGTATTAGGAATGGTAGAAAAAATGTATACTGCAAGATATTGCAACACTCCTTTTGCCAATATATTAAACTCAAATCTAATATCCAAAAATCTTTTTTGTTAGTATATTTTTTAGTTTGCTAAGCAGTCCAGAGTTTGCTGAAACATGCCAATTAATATATATATAAATATATATATATATATATATATATATATATATATTCCATTGTAGATTTTGCTTTATGTTTTGGATCATTGTCTTGTTGGAAGACAAATCTCCGTCCTAGTCTCAGGTCTTTTGCAGACTCCATTCTTCCAGAATGGTGCTGTATTTGGCTCCATCCATCTTCTCATCAATTTTAGTCATCTTCCCTGTCCCTGCTGAAGAGAAGCAGGCCCAAACCATGATGCTGCCACCACCATGTTTGACAGTGGGGATGGTGTGTTCAGGGTGATGAGCTGTGTTGCTTTTACGCCAAACATAACGTTTTGCATTGTTGCCAAAAAGTTTGATTTTGGTTTCATCTGACCAGAGCACCTTATTCCACATGTTTGGAGTGTCTCCCAGGTGGCTTGTGGCAAACTTTAAACGACACTTTTTATGGATATCTTTCAGAAATGGCTTTCTTCTTGCCACTCTTCCATAAAGGCCAGATTTGTGCAGTATACGACTGATTGTTGTCCTATGGACAGACTCACCCACCTCAGCTGTAGATCTCTGCAGTTCATCCAGAGTGATCATGGGCCTCTTGGCTGCATCTCTGATCAGTCTTCTTGTATGAGCTGAAAGTGTAGAGGGATGCCCGGGTCTTGGTAGATTTGCAGTGGTCTGATACTCCTTCCATTTCAATATTATCGCTTGCACAGTGCTCCTTGGGATGTTTAAAGCTTGAGAAATCTTTCTGTATCCAAATCCGGCTTTGAACTTCTCCACAACACTATCTCGGACCTGCCTGGTGTGTTCCTTGTTCTTCATGATGCTCTCTGTGCTTTCAACGGACCTCTGAGACTATCACAGAGCAGGTGCATTTATACGTAGACTTGATTACACACAGGTGGATTCTATTTATCATCATTAGTCATTTAGGTCAACATTGGATCATTCAGAGATTCTCACTGAACTTCTGGAGAGAGTTTGCTCCACTGAAAGTAAAGGGGCTGAATAATTTTTCTCGCCCAATTTGTCAGTTCATTATTTGTTAAAAAACTTTGAAATATCCAATAAATTTCATTCCACTTCATGATTGTGTCCCACTTGTTGATTCTTCCCAAAAATTTACAGTTTTAAATCTTTATGTTTGAAGCCTGAAATATGGCAAAAGGTCGAACTGTTCAAGGGGGCCGAATACTTTCACAAGGCACTGTATTAACCTAATCATCTGAATCAACTAATTAACTCTAAACACCTGCAAAAGATTGCTGAGGCTTTTAAAAACTCCCAGCCTGTTTCATTACTCAAAACCGCAATCATGTGTAAGACTGCCGACCTGACTACTGTCCAGAAGGCCATCATTGACACCCTCAAGCAAGAGGGTAAGACACAGAAAGACATTTCTGAACAAATAGGCTGTTCCCAGAGTGCTGTATCAAGGCACCTCAGTGGGAAGTCTGTGGGAAGGAAAAAGTGTGGCAAAAAACGCTGCACAACGACAAGAGGTGACTGGACCCTGAGGAAGATTGTGGAGAAGGACCGATTCCAGA
>JACXGM010034018.1:0-12103 GCA_016801145.1 Umbra pygmaea
CATCCTGTTAACTAGCCCTTTCGTTTACTTCAGCAGATGTTAAAGCTATTCCCTAATTCTAAAAAGATTATCCGTCATCAATTTATGGACAATTCATAATGATATCACATCGGATAGTAGGCTTTAGTACTAAATGGTAGACTATAGTAAAATAAAAAGTGCTTAGAGCTGCTAAATGTATTTGTAGTTTGTTGATTTCTAAGTATAAAACTTGGTGAAATGTTTTCAGTGTGTGTGTATCAGTTTTTTTACATTTCCATCTCATTTTACCAAAACCGTGATAATATTGATAACCGTGATAACTTTGGTCACTATAATCGTGATATGAAATTTTCATACCGTCCCATCCCTAGCTGTGTCGATGTTTGGTTTCACCAAAATACACTGGCTTAAAGTCCACACCAACCAAAATATTGTTGCAGAAAATTTGTCGCAGACGTTTTCACTTTCTGTTGTCAATCAAAGGAAAGATTGACAACAGGAAGTGAACGCTCGATGCAGTGTTTACCGAGTTGTCAAATTATAGAGTGAAAACAGTCGGTGACAATCTGGAACAAGGGTGTTGCTTACAGGAGGCCTACTGCAAGTAAGGGCTATATTTCATTAACGCAAAACAAAATGTTGATAACGCTTGCTATGCGTTATGTTACTAACTACACAATATCTGCCAAGCGCACCCATTCCATTGAAATTACCATTACGGTCCTCTCCGACAATAAAGTGTGTGTTGTCAATCACTGTGTGTGTTGTTTTTAAGGTAACATTATTTTGTCGGCATCAGGAGCATAATGAATTATAGCCGATAAAATAATATATGCTTCCCAATACGATAGCGTTATACGTTTCTGTACATGAAAAAATGAAAGCGCAAGTTAATCAGTCATCATGAATGTCCAAGGGTTGTCATTTTAAATGAAGAACGCGTTGCAGACGCAAAAGAGGCAGCCAGTATATTTTGCTCCTCATTACCTATATCTACCTATATCGCGCCACGTGATTTAACAAATATAGGGTATATATACGTAAAAAATTGAAAAAACTTCTAAACCATTTAACTGATAGTATTAATTTGTCAAATGTTTTACTTTCGGTTAACGGTTAAACGGTCAAAATGAGCATCCCTAGTACAGATCCATATGACCGACACGAGTGGCACATTGTCGGGACGCCTCCCTCAATTTGTATGTTGCTGGGTGTTCCTCAAGTATAGCTGTGGGCAGTTTCTCCTCCATTTTTGCTACATCCATAAGAAGGACCCACGGCGAGCCTTCACCCATCTCCTCTGCGCTCTACTTCTATAGGATAGTTGCGTCACGTTCAACGGATTAAGTTGCATAATGCGGGGCATCGGACAGCTTTTTTGACGTGCAACTTTTTCTCAAAAGCAGCTCCGCCTTCCTATTATGCTTTGCGTGCACTGCACGTTGAAGTCGCTTGACATCACCCATAGGAATAAAGTGGAGTGCAGCGCGACAGAAGTGTCGCATGGACAAGTGGATCCATACCGTGACACTCCTGGCGACACATCCCATGAAGACTGACGGCGCAAATTACAAAATGAAAAAGGAGAGCGTAAATAGTGAGCGGCAGAAAGGCTGAGAAAACGACAGTGTACAAAATTTGGAAACGTAATTAAAATGAAAACTCTGTATGTGTATCTTCTGCAAAATTAAACTAGTTTACCACAATAATAGCACAACATCAATGCTTCAGCATAGAAAACATGGAGTCTAACTTAATCATCGATTTGCTGTGGAGTATGCACTGAGGGCCAAATTACAAGTGAATAAAGGTCACAGTGGTTAGTATTATATGGGGCATTGGTGACAAAGCAGATGATGATGTAGACCACATCTCATTTCTAATTTGTTGAAGATTATGTTTAAGGCAACCCTGTATATACCATCATAGAAGATTGGTAAGATGGCTATTCTATCAAGAGATTGTTTTTGCAGCATAAGTGAGATGCCTTGGTGTAGAACAAGAAACCAATTCTGGATTAAGTTTTAGATATGATGTGGTTAATGTGGGTCTGGAAAGAGTGAGAAGTGTTACTTTAGATATGATGTGGTTAATATGGGTCTGGAAAGACAGAAGTCTTACAAAACACCTAGATACTTCTATATGTCAACACACTAATTCATATCCATCCAAAGTGGTTAATCCTTTTTTAGCAGGCTGGTACAGGCAGCTCCCAACTTAAAAGCATGCATTCAGTTTTAATAGACGTGAGGAACAGTTGAAGATCACAACAGGAGTTCCATGTCCCTGCTACAAGCTTATGTTGGATTGTATTTTTGGAATTCTATATTTGATAATCCTCAACTCACATTTAAGATCATAGACTACACTAAACAAATCCTAAAAAGGATGCGTAAGTGTTTGACATGTACCACATTGATCAGAAATACAATAGGAATTTATCCACATATGGTTTACCTTTTCTGAAGGTATTCGTCTACCCTCTGCAAGAGTCTTCTTACTGTTTAGGTAGGAGGGGTATATGCAAATGAACCTGCAAAAAAGTGAAACAAAATAACATTAGTTAGGTGCTTGAGCTAACGCTTAACGGTAAAGTAGCTGATTAATAAAGAGAACTAGTAACCGGTCGGACTAACAGGATTCAAAGCATTGACAGTGCACACGTGTAGCAACGTTAACAAGCGCTACATTTTCAGATCCATCTGTTAATATCACACGATTTTAAGTCTACAGTAAATGTTGTTTTGTAAAATATGCCATTATGACATGTATAGCAAGCCAACTGCCTTTTATGTTGGACAATTTCGTTAGTGGCACAATAGCTATTTCCAACGACAGTACAGTATTGTGTTAGCATTGTGGTACGGTAGGTTTAATTTGTTCACATGTACCTACAACATTTCAGCACATAAACAGTTACTACGACAATAGGAGATATGTACATTCATATTATGTTAGCTACCTTTCTTTTTCGGCTGGATTATTACTAAGCGGAGACATAGTTTCAGTGCAATACGCAACTTGTCGTTAGCTGTTTTGCTTTCAACCCTAGCTGAACACAGCTTCCTCTTTACAATTGGGTGGAATTTCTTTTGCTGATCCGTAGTTCTGTGATTGGTCAGCAGAAACGGAAGTTCCTATACATTATAGGCTATAGACCTCAACAGTCCCGGCCCTCCTCCGGTTCCGGAAGTAAATTTCCCATTCATTTCTCCCGTAGACATCTGGAAAAATTTGTATATAAAGAGTTTTAGACTATGCCTTAGGCTAAACAGCTACGACGTGACTCATAAGCATACACCCTATTTTTTTAAGTAAAAAAACAAAAAGAATATCGAAGAAAGAAGTTTCACAGTCTTGTACCTTTTGATCTTTTTTATTTTCTGTTCGTTTATCGCTCGAAATTATATGTTTTATTCTTATGAGTCACGTCGTAGCTGGTTAGCCTAAGGCATGGTCTAAAACTCTTTATATACAGATTTTTCCACATGTCTATGGGAGAAATGAATGGGAAATTTACTTCCGGAACCGGAGGAGGGGGCGGGACTGTTGAGGTCCAGAGCCATAGAGAGAGAGAGTTGCGTCTGTTCAGTCGGCATTCCTATACATGGATAAGTTATAGGAATCACGAGGAGACAATTGCTTCTGAACTGTGTTACTTTATTAAAAGTTCCCCCCCCCCAGTCCCCCTTACATTTATCTCTATAACAATGGTTCCTACCCGGTATCTCCTGTACACTACATCCCCCTTTCTGGCTAAAGATGCTTTCAAGGAGGTGTGGAAACAATAAAACCCATATAAAAGTTTTTAAACTGTAACAAGAGTTATTCCCTTCCTTTGGGTTAACCTGACATCCTACCCAGTTTCCAAACTAATAATGTGGCCACCTAACAATATCCAATTTCTTAAAGTATCCTATTAACGCTGTACTCAGAAGGTACTGTAGAAATCAGCCCTACAGAAAATACACAATAGTTACCAAATGTTAACACAGTAAACACCAACTATCCCTGTCAACAATCCTGAACTCACTTTTGAAAACCGTAAAGCCATATAAATTCTTTCCAGAGTTGACCTTTTCCAACCACCACACTTCTTTTCAGTCCTCACCCCCTGTCTAATTCCCCTTCCTTATTTTTATTCTTATCTCCCCATAACTATGAACACACAAAGTCCTTCAAGTACGCCAGGGTTACTCTCACCCTAGTACCAGGCCGGCCCTCTCGCGGTGAGGCCCGTTGACCGGGGTCACACAGGGTTTCAGGTGTGTCAGGTGCACTCTCTGTCTTAGGGTCAGTAACGTCCTGGTTTACCTCGAGTAAGTCAGTGGGTGTTTCTGGAGCTTTAGGGGTGGATGAGAGGTGGTACCGGTTCCTTCCCAGTGTCCCCCTTGGTGTGTCGATGATGTAGGACCTCGGCGTACCTGCGTGAGACACCACTGTGCCCCTCTCAAGCATATCCTTGACCCATACACAGTCACCTGGGTGCAAAAGCGGCATGTCGGGTGCTCTGTGTCGATGATCGTAGTTCAGTTTCTGCTTTTGTCTGTATCTTTGCTCAATTTCCTTTGACCTCATGTCTGCCCATCGGGGATTGAGCTGAGATGGAATCACCGGAACTGGTGTTCTGATCTTCCTGCCCATAAGAAGCTCAGCTGGACTGTGCCCATTCGCTAGGGGAGCAGCGCGGTAGGCCATCACAGCGAGGTAAGGATCGCATGATTTCTTCAGGAGACTCTTGATTGTTCTTACGGCCTGCTCTGCCTCCCCATTGCACTGTGGGAAGTGAGGACTGGACGTCACATGACTGAAACTCCACTCTCGTGCAAACTTCTTGAAGTGCTCAGATGCAAATTGTGGCCCGTTGTCAGAGCACACCACCTCTGGTATTCCATGGCGCGCGAAAATAGATTTGCAGTGCTCAATCACAGCCTCAGATGTCGTGTGAGTGAGTTTGGCCACTTCGAAAAATCTTGAAAAATAGTCTATTATGACTAGGTAATGCTTGTTACTTTCCGTCTGGAACAGGTCCATACCGACAGTAGACCATGGTCTGGCTGGGAACTCTGTGGGCTGCAGCGTCTCTCTGAAGCTTGTTCTTTCATGACTGCACACCTCGCAGTTCTCTATCAGTCTGGTCAAGTCTCTACTAAGACCCAGCCACCATACAGATTGTTTGGCCCTCTCTCTGCATTTAGTCAGTCCCAAATGGCCCTCATGCAGTTTATTTAGCATGTCTGTTCGAAGTGATGCAGGAATTACTATTCTACAGCCATGAAGCAGCAAGCCCTCGTGAACTGTTAGCTCGCCTGAGAATGGCAGGTAGATCCGACATGCTGGTTGTATGGTGAATTTATCCGGCCAGCCCTCCTTGCAATATGTCTTCAGTGTACATAGTATTGTGTCTCTATCCTGATGTCTCTGTATTTCCTCAAGCCTTTTTTTCCATAGCTGGCAAGCTTGCTATGACAGTGTCCACATACAGGTTCACCTCCTCCTCCTGTAGGCCTGCAGCTGCGTCGGCGACAGGTGCCCTGGAGAGCACATCTGCCCCCTGTGTCCTCCATCATAGCTCCCATTGATGTAATCCACATATTCATTAAAGCTCCTTTAGTCAATCCATAGCATCAATGTGCAGGTAACAATAGATTTTTGGGTGCTAAGTCTTTGGGTGTTTAAACCTAAATCCCTCTCATTACTGGTCCCCACTAACTGGGTAATATGTGATGCAACCCACCTCATCAGTAATTTTGAAGTCAAATGGACAGGGTCTGTACATGATGGCAGAATGTTGTGCACAAATTTCAACAGGGTATGTTTTGCCTTACAGATTGTTTTGTTATTATTACAATTTTATTTCTGTAACTATACACCTTAACTACCATTATAGGACAGTTCAGTGGTTATTTGCGGGGGACAGAGGGTACCCTTGTCTGCCCTATATGATGACACCCTACCCTGATCCTGGGCCTGGACCACAGGCACTATTCAACTTGCCCACAGCAGAACACGGGTCAAGGTGGAGATGACCCTAGGCATCCTGAAGGCCAGGTTTCAGTGCCCTCGTGGGCTCAGGGTCAGTCCAGAGAGGGCATGTGACATCACAGCTGCTTGTGTTGTTCTTCACAACATTGCCCCCATGAGAGGTGAGAGGCCCCCCCCCCCAATGTCTTGATGAAGATGGGCAAGAGGAATCCCAAGTAAACCCAGTAGACCAAAGAGATGGCAGGGTTGTACCAGACATGATTTGTCAAAATCACTTTAATTAAAATCAGTTAACAACCAAGTTTTGATAATTGGTCATTTATTTCCTGTAATAAAAGACATTTAAATGTATTGCTTTATACACCATTCAACCACAATGTCACATTAATGTTCAAATACTGTTTCCCACCTTAAGCTGGTGCTCTAGCAATTTAATTTCAAGTATGGCCTTTTGTATGTTGACCTTTTCTCCTAAATTTGATGCATATGCAGTAAAATAAAACAAGCATGCATAATGCACAAGTGAAACAATGACTGTAAAATGCATTCCAATGCCTTTTGAAACGGTGAAAGTTGATGATTTTATTTATTGGAAACACTGATAAAAAATGAAAACATCAATAAATCACAAGTTTTAATATGGTACACCTACATTTTACTAAGCCACTTGTGTTGGTAGCTTTGTCTGATGAACTTGTCCCATCGACCACAGGTCAACCTTTATTAAGGGACAGTGCCAACTCAGCCGGGGTGAGGGAAAGTGGAGGTGGACCCCCACCTGTTTTACGGGTCTCAGCCTTCTTTCTATTGGCTACATAGAAAATGTAATTACATTAAATACTAAATTACATGGCTTCAGTAACAGTTTGGTAAGTTAAGAAAATATTACCCCGTTGGAGAAAGTTTTTATTTCATTTTGACTTGGCGCACAGTTCTTTTTATCAGGGATTACACCTGATAAAACGAGAAGCCAATAGTCTATATTACTAGCCAAATATGTACATTACTACAGTAATATTAAGAAATTTATGGAGGGCAAAAAGTAAATGCGTGTCTATTTTTAAAACATGCCCAAAAGATTTTTGCATTATAGTGAAAGGGAAAAATAGCCCATTTATAATTTCATAAACTCACATATTTACTCTGTCCGTTATTTTTTACCAAGCCAACTCTCTTTTGCTGATGCAGCAGTATGGCTTTTTTAGGAATAATGGTCTTATAGTCTTCATAAGCAAGCATTTAAACCTCCAACTCAGTTTCAATGAAATACGTAACTCGCTTTTTTCTTCCTGGATTTCCATGGGAACTCCTGAAATCGGTGATCCATTGAATATGGCTTTACGTACTCGCCGTGCGCGCACAGTAACTCTGTGTTACCAATAGGAGGTTGACTGAACTAACTCCTCGCAGGCGTTTTGGAACCGACATACCCAGAGTAAGCAAGTTTTGGGTTAATCAACCGAGAGTTCAGTGTATATGTGAAGGTAAGTTAACCTTGCTTTCTGGAATACCCCCCAGGATGAGCGTCAAAGAACCAAACAATCCAAGATCATGCCAAATCGTCAAAAATCTAATCCAGCTAACTGAGTTAGCGACGTACGAAGGACCCCAGTTCATATTTAATTTAAACTTCAATAATACTAGTAAAATAACTAAAAAACACTCATGTAATGACACGTTTATTATTACCTAACTTTTGGTAAATTACATTTAAACACTGCCAAAGAAGGACCGGCTTCGGGAAACCCCTCCTATTGTGTGTTGCAAAGGATTGTGGGCTATATCCGCCCAAAAAGCATGCAGGGTTGCATACTCGAAAATCCCCAGGACGTAGTAGACCACCCGAGAACTTCTGACATACTATTTGCATACTATGGTTTGGGATATACCAATTGTAGTCTGGCATACTATATAGTATGCATAGTATGCATATTGAGACACAGCCATGCATTTGAAATGTGTGGGGAAGTAAAAATAAAGTACTACTCTTACAAAAACGCATCTTTTACTGATGGAAATGAACTAGGGCCTCATTTATAAACGTTGTGTGCGCACAAAACAAAGACATACGCAACTCTCTACGCAATAATTGGGATTTATAAAAAGCAAACTTGACGGGAAAATGTGTGGTCCTTCACGACAACTCTGACCCATGCGTACGCACAAAAACAGGTGAAATGAGAAATGGCGACACCGTCGGCAGATGGATGAAACACGTAGGCTTCTGTAGATCTGTCTGAAAGTGCAGAGCGTTGTTTAAACGAAATTGAAATATTGCCTCTCATTAATAATATGAGGATGTCACAAAGCCATGCTTACAATTATACAATTATCAGCCTGCAGTGAAAAACAAACAAAATAAAACAAGATTGTAACGTAAATGCAAATGAAGCACATATTGCACATATTTGCAAGAAGAACACTCAAATGTTATCTGTAATATTGGCATGTTACGTAATTCATCCTCATAAATAATACGGTAAACAGAACAAAATCATGTTTACAACTGATATTCTTGTCGATGTCTCTGTCTGGCGGTGCAGATAGTGAAATAAATAGATGATGACAGATAGATAGATAATAAATAGATAATAGATTGTATTTATTGTCCATTGGGGAATATTGTTTTCATAGTATAACTGTCGTAATCAGATACAGAAACATAGTGTTCAGTTATATGCATTTAGTTCTTTTCATTTTTAAATGAGTATCATCGTGACTCATGTCTTAACCATTTTGAAATATGCAATAAATTCCATTTGTGCAGAACTATTTTCCATTTACAATTAGATTTATACCGAACTCTGTAGATTTTCAGATACAATCAAATGGATGGTTAAAAAAGCCATGCCATCACAATGCGTAATGACGCACAATAGCTGATCTTGCACTGTTAGAATATAATAATAATAATAGCCTAATAATTCATATTATTTAACGCAGGATTTCTGGCGACTGGCACTTTCCAGATGGAACGGACTGACAGGTCAGGGATATCTCAGCCAACCCTTAGCCGGGTTATGCCAGGCGTGTTAGTCGGTATAATAGGCTTGTTGCATAATTACATTAAGTTTCTGTACACGGCGGGTGAACAGTCAAATAGCAGTGCTATTGACTGCACTCATGTTGCCATGAGGACAATGAATGACAATGAACATGTGTTCATTAATCGAAAGCATTTGCATTCCACCAATGTCAAAATAATTTGGGATGCAGACAATTTCCCCCCCACCTGTGGCAGACATACTTTCACGATGAAGCGCTAGACGCTTTGACATCGACTGATATCTGACCACTTTATATTTCGGCCACGGTCCGACTTTCTTACAGCGTCTGCAAGCTTTTGCCACTCCAACGCCTTTTCGCCATTGGTAATAGGCACACTGTGCCCTTCAAACAACATTTTCCTCTTTTCCACCTCGCCAATAATATTTTCTACTTCACATTGAGTGAAGTGGCATTTTTTGGTTTTCCTCCGTGTTTCCCATGCTTTCTCAATCAATTAATATTAATTCTGGGGCATTTCACTGACTATTTATGGGCAAATAAGGGCGTGACATGTAGCCGCAAAAGCTGTGCTACGTATTAGAGTTGATTGTGATTTATAAAGGCAAAAAGGCGTAGGACGTGCGTGCGCATGCTTTTATAAATCGGAATATTTCTTTGCGTACGCATGTCCTATATTTTGTCCGTACGCCACTTCGGACGCAAATCCACCGCAAAGTTTTATAAATGAGGCCCCTGGACTCTAGCTGAACTGTCTTAGCGGTTAAGAACTATTTGTGCAATTGTACTAAACTGCTAAAACCCACTTAAATTATATCGTCTTATTTAAACGTGCACAATAACTATGAAAACTACAAAAACCAACGTTTTCAGATAAATATTAGGAACTTGCATTTTGGATCCAGGGGTTAAAAACATCAACTTAAATACAAAATACAGACAATAGTAGAATAGCAAAATCAACATTTCACAATATCCAACTTGAAATAATGCATATTATAGAAAAGATAATGTGTATTTTTGGACATTGGTTATATTGGCCCTCATTTATGAAACGTGCGTACGACCTAAAACAGGCGTACGACGGGCGTACGGCGATTCCTACGCAAAGCAAGGGATTTATGATTTTGAACGTGAGATAAAATCTCCCGTCTGGGGCCTCATTTATAAAACTTTGCAGTGGATTTGCGTCAGAAAGGGGCGTACGGACGAAATATAGGACGTGCGTATGCAAAGAAATATTCCGATTTATAAAACCGTGCGCACGCCTGTCCTACGCACGTTTCCCTTTATAAATCACAATCAACTCTAAATGTGGTGCAGCTTTTGCGGCTGCATGTCACGCCTATAATTGCCCATAAATAGTCAGTGAAACGCCCCGAAATTAATATTCATTGATTGAGAAATACATATAGGGCCCTATGGTTTCCGCGAATCGCATATTTTCGAGCAATCTATATATATTTTTTCTATAATCCAAATATATTCCAGTAATATTAACAACTGTCATTGAGTTTGTCCTAATACAAAAGGCACCAAACATGGAAGTTAATTTGCGCTCTATATATATATAGGCTATATGCAGTGTGTTTCTCTACCGAATTTGACCATGCGCTCCGTCATATAGTTCAAACGTTGAAATCCGCTTGATAACTGACAGCTATTAACAACGGTATTCACTCCATTCTACATTTTCCAATCAAACAACACTTGTTTTTCCCCATTCAATCACTTATCCAAATGCATATAACTAGGTATAGGCTACTATGTTCCTTCGCCTGAAGCAATTCTCTGACGGTCTTGCGAATCAGGCAGCTCGCACTCAGGGAGCGCAAGGTCGAAATAGCGGGACTGCTGCTGAATGTTATGGCTTTGTCCACACGATTGCGCCTGATAGCCTGATAGCTACAACTTCTTAAAATAACGTTTATAAATATTTTTGTTTGTCGTTGTTCCACTTTTCTTCAGGAAATCTTTGTCTACTCTTTTATTTTTTATTGTGGGTAGATTCATCTGTAAGAAGAAATAATGTGTTATTAACATGACTAATATTTTGTGAAATAGCCTTCTGCCTGTCTAGAAATAGGCTAAGTACTTTGATCAAATGGAAAGTAAATTTAGCCTACCTGGCAATGATTGTGCAAACTGTACAGCAAAATTCTCTATATTTTAGGCTTTTATGGTTTGCCTGTTCACCCGCAGTGTAAGGAAACGTTATGTAATCATGCGACACCAGTAGCGGAGTGCAGTGGCGCAAAAAGTGGGTATGCGCTATATGCGGCGCATAGGGGCGCAGCATCATGGGGGCGCCAAAGCGATGGTAAAAAATAATAAAATCAAAAAAATATATATAGTATTTTCTATATGTAGCTGCTTTTGTGTGTTTCTAAATAATTTCTGCTCAATGTTATATAACATTTTAGAGGACTAACAGGCTAGAGTAAGATTACATCATATAATTTTGACATAGAAGAGGGAGCAAATGCGTCGTGAGCAGTGTTGCCATGTCCGCGGTTTCTAGCCAAATTGGGCTATATTTAAATCAATTTGGCGGTAGAAAATATATTGGTCGCATGTTGCGGTTTTTTGGGCTATTTTTGAACAACCACAGCTGCAGCATTTTCCTTTAAATAAATAAATCTGACCTAGGCTGTATGGTGCAGCCTGTGCCAGGTATGAGAGGAGCTACTAAGTGGTGTGTATGAAAGAGAGGGAGAGTAGTCAATGACAGTATATGAAATTAAGAATAGGGTAAAAAAAATCACATTTATATATATAGTGGAAAAAAGTATTTGAATTTTTTACTCAGTGGCAACGCAAAAATATTGGGCTAGTTTTAAGGCATTTTGGGCTGTTTTTCAATAATCATTGGGCTAGAATTATGTTTGACCTGGCAACCCTGGCCGTGAGCGCTGAGCGAGCAGGTACGAGTAGGGTGGATTCAGGTAGAGTGGGACATCAGGTTGAGTGGGACACTTAAGCTTTTGGGTACTGTAAAGGGTTAATGTTGTAAGCCAATCACAACAATTGTTACTGTTTTGTAGCTGAATGTCTATTGCATTTGAAATAAAGGTTGTGATTGGTGTGACATCACAGATGTGGTCCAGTTGTTATTTTTCAAATTGCTTGA
>JACXGM010034019.1:0-12105 GCA_016801145.1 Umbra pygmaea
AAGCAATGAAGTGTCATCATTTGTACCAATAAAGCAATGAAGTGTCATCATTTGTACCAATAAAGCAATGAAGTGTCATCATTTGCCTGTACAGATGGCAGAGCTGGTGCCTTGCTGATTTTTATTGTTATTGCCGACGATCTGCTAAAGAAAGTCTGTCAGTGTTTTGAACACTGAAGCCAAAAGGAAACACAGTTCTTCTTAACCTGTCAGCCCCTCCACACTATCAACATATTCCTTCTGACAGAGCAAAGCCGATAAGAGAATACTACGTGATGGAGAAAATAATTGGATGTGAGCAACCACAACACAAACTTTAACATGGACAGCTTGGTTTTCTTAATCTAAATTGCTCATATTTGACAAGTAGACATTTTCATTCGCTCTCTCCTTCTAATAGAGAAAGGAAATTTTATTTTCCTTACTTGGTTCAAATGGCTTGGCAGCACCTGTCTGCATGTAGCATTTGACAAGGCTCCCACAGGAGGATTTAGTTAACAGTAAAACCAAGATGAGGAAAAACAGTGCAGGGAGCGTCTCTAATGAAGAAAGAAATACCAAGGAGCCAGATGGAATACATACACAGAGAACCAGGGGTTCACAAACCTCTATTCCGTGACATAGTTGAGATCTATATTTGTTCATTCCTCTAGATAATATTTTACTGTATATTTTCAAATGTTAATCTGGCCTTGCCACACTTCTATGTCAATGCTTTGATCCATACTAGGATGAGTGATATTACAAATATTTTTATATATTTACATATCACTGACCATTTTGGGTGGATGTATGTTTCATGCATTTAATATGTGTTTGTGTTCCAGTGTGTGAGTGCGTGTGTGTGCATGCACGCATTTGTGAATCTTCTCTCTCTACAGAACTATATGTGGATGTTATGGTAGCCCAAAGCTTAACTGTTGAATAAACATTGAATTTAAGGTGATTCAATAATGACAAGTTGGCCGGGCCCCCGGGCAGCAAAGCAGCCCCAAACCATTATGCCATCGCCTCCACGCTTCACTCCCTGCGATAATATTTTACTGTATATTCTCAAAAGTTTCTTAATCCATACAAGAACAACTGTGATGACAGATGTTGTTATAGGACACATTCATATTTTTGTGTGGGTGTGTGTGTGTCTGGGCATACCTTCAGGGGTACAGGTTCAGGGGTACGGACAGAGAGGGCTGTGAGCCTGAAGTTGCATTTGTTGGGCCTGGCACCAGGCAGGGGAAACTGGTTTAGTATCAATAGCTTGGTAAAAGCGTGCCTGCATTAAGTAAATGTTGGCTAAAAGATGAACAAAATTAAAAAATTCAGAACATTGTGTGAAGATATTTAGTAACTCATTACTAGGCTATTTTACTATGGACTGAGCTAACAGGTTAAATTCCACCACTCACATACTACACCCACCTTCCTTTAAGAAAAAGCGGATTACACGTCATCTCCCTTTTCTCTCTCCTGTCTTTTCGTTTTAGGAAACTAGATTTTCTTTAGTAAGCTGAGCCATCCCTGATGCTCTACTGGCATGCAATTCCCCTGACAATTCACTACTAGCAAGTATGGTTCACACCTGGTTTGAGGCCAAAAAACAACAATAGGATAGGATGATAGGTTAATAATTTAATGTTGAAATCTTTTTGCCTAATGTTGTAATAATGTTTAAGGGCTCCTGAGAATTGTCCTAACTTTGCGCCCTATATGTGCTACCTGCTGTGTGTTGGTTCTACACCCTATACTTTTTACAGTTATGAAGATCAGCACAGGATGTAGCCAGGAGCTCTCCCGTCAGATCTTAAGAGTAGCCAGGTAAATCTGAGGCCCATCTGACTACTGACACTGATGCTGTGTGAGAGAGTGACAGACAGAGCAGCTTCCCCTAAACAACAGCATGACGGTTCATTTTACGGCCAGATAACCATTTCTACTCAGCTGACCACCCATCGTCGTGACACAGATTGGAAGTGAAGTCTTCTTGGAAGTAGACAGACACGTGCTTAGTTTGAAATGGCACCCGTATTCCTTAAAGTATGCGTAGTGCACACGCTTGACCAGGGCCCCGAGGATTGTGGGAAGAAGCGCGCCATGGAGAGTCGGGTGCCATTGGGGACACAGCTGCGCAGCGGACAGAGACAGTTCCAGATGGCGTCCACGAGCTTTCACATTATTACAGAATTTGACAATAACAAACAGACAAACAGACAACTGTCTATCTATGGAGGAGCCTCAGGACCTGATAAGTCACCTCTTTGTGCTGTTTGCTTTGAGAGTTTGTGTGTGTGTGCGTGTGTGCGTGGACGGACACATGAACGTGTACATGTGGGAGCCTGAAATCATGTACAGTATAGAAAAAGCTGACAAATTTGATGTCTTTGCGATTCATGGCTCAGGGGTTAGGTTTAGCAAAAAACTAACTATTGGGCATAGTGTTGGAATTGGGGATACTATTAGGTTTAGGCATTGCTGCTTAGGTTTAGGGTTAGGCATTACTCCAAGGTTAAGTTTAGATACAGTGCACCTGGAAAGGATACACAACGCTTCACTTTTTCCACATTTTGTTTTTACACCCTTATTATGAAATTGATTAATTTCATTATTTCCCTCAAGATTCTACAAACAATACCCCATAATGACAATGTGAAAGAAGTGTTTGAAATCTTAGCAAATATATTAAATATAATAAATGACAAAATCACAATATTGAGCTCAGATGCATCCTGTTTCCACTGATCATCCTTGAGATGTTTGCTCAATCTGATTGAATTCCACCTGTGATACATTCAGTTGATTGGACATGATTTGGAAAGGCACACACCTGTCTATATAAGGTCCTACTGTTAACTGTGCATGTCAGAGCACAAACCAACCATGAAGTCCAGGGAATTGTCTGTAGACCTCCAAGACAGGATTGTATTGAGGCACAGATCTAGGGAAAAATATCTGCAGCATTGAAGGTCCCAATGAGCACAGTGGCCTCGATCCTCCGTAAATAGAAGAAGTTTGGAACCACGGCGAGCAATCGGGTAGAAGGCCCTTAGTCAGGGAGGTGACCAAGAACCAGAAGGTCACTCTGACAGAGCTCCAGCATTTATCTGCAGAGAGGAGAGAACCTTCCAGAAGAACAAACACCTCTGCAGCATTCCACCAATCAGGTCTGTATGGTAGAGTGGCCAGATGGAAGCCACTCCTCAGTAAAACGCATATGAGAGCCCGCCTGGAGTTTGCCAAAAGGCACCTGAAGGATTCTCAGACCATGAGAAACCAAATTCTCAGGTCTGATGAAACAAAGGTTGAACACTATGGCCTGAATTGCAAGCGTCATGTCTAGAAGAAACCTGGCACCCCTCATCACCTGGCCAATACCATCCCTACATTGAATCATGGTGGTGGCAGCATCATGCTGTGGGAATGTTTTTCAGCGGCAGAAACTGGGAGACTAGTCAGGATTAAGAGCAAGATGAATGCAGCATTATACAGAGATGTCCTTGCTGAAAACCTGCTCCAGAGCACTCTGAACCTCAGACAGGGGTGAAGGTTCATCTTCCAACAGGACCTAGACCCTATGCACACAGCTAAGATAACAAAGGAGTGGCTACAGGACAACTCTATGAATGTCATTGAGTGGCCCAGCCAGAGCCCAGACTTGAACCTGATTGAACATCTCTGGAGAGAACATCTCTGTGTAGTGACGCTCCCCATCCAACCTGATGGAGCTGGAGAGGTCCTGCAAAGTAACTGCACAAAATTAGGTGTGCCAAGCTTGTAGCAACACACTCAAAAAGACTTGAGGCTGTAATTGCTGCCAAAGGTGCTTGAACAAAGTATTGAGCAGAGGCTGTATATAGTTATGTACATGTGCTTTTTTTATTTTTATTTTTACTATATTTGCTCAAATTTCAAACACACTTAATGAATAAATAACAATAATGAATTTAATCGGAATAAGGGTTTAACAAAAAAAGTGAAGAGCTGTAAATACTTTCCGGATACACTAATGTACTAAATGTGGGTTACTGAGGTTAATGTTAGGGTAACGGTATGGCTTAGGTTAGGTTTAGGGCTAGTAAATAGGGAACATGGATGTTTTGTTGAAAATTACTTTTAATGTCCCCATAAAGACAGAAAAACGTAGTGTGTGTGGGTGTGTGTGTGTGTGTGTGTGTGTGTGTGTTTTCCCCCCACCCAAAATAAAACTACCTGGTTGACTGTCCTGGAGATTAACTGAGCCTCAGCAGCCTAATGGCTGTTTAGACTGAACAAAACAACACCCACGGCTGCTCCATTACCAGCCACATTGGCAGGCTTCTGCTTCAAAATAGTATTTTGTTAACCGTAATGCCTCCGTAATAAAGAAATACTGATAATGGGCTTTGCAAGCATCAACCTCTCGCTTAAATCACCCGACTGCCCTGATTACAGCGCTGGAACTTTGCAGAAGTGCATGTCTCTGAACGCCGCACACGCCGGAGCTGCACAACGCCTGAGATCAGATGAAGGCTGCGAGCGTGCCAGTCCTCGAACTGAGCAACACAGCTGTTGTGCTCATAATCTAAAGGGAAGCAGAGACACAGGTGGACAGGGTGTTGGGCTGGAACCTCGAGGGAGGAGTGGACATACAGACACACACACACACATTAGGTTGAGAGCTCAGCTGTGTGACAGCCCATCCATCAGAGTTCCAGAGCGCATCAGTGCCCTCCTCTGATTTGCTCTGGATCTGTCAGCATGATGGAGCAGCCTACACAGCACCAGCAAACAGCACGCCAGAAACAGGGGGAAAAGTCGATGAAACTTAATTTGGTCCTATTAATATCTCATAAGAGCTGTGCTTCAAGCCGATACACTTTGGGAGCAACTTTGATAAGAAGATATAACAGGAAATAAACCAAGTCCATTTGTTTTTCGTACTGTTCTGGTGTTGTAGCTACGTAAAGCCCTGATGGCTTCAACGAGGGATACGTGACCATCAATCATGAGAACGACTAGATCCATTTTCTAGGTCATTAATTGCTGATTGATTTTCCGATAGGTGCCGATAGTGGAGAACACCAAATGTCAAGAATAACTTCGCACAAAGTCCCACATTAACCTCCGGAAGAGAACCATGAGATGCAGTCAACCAGAACATCAGAATATTAGATGCTTTTCATGTCTGCCATGGTTGTTGCTCAAAATCATATCCAATAAATATAGAACAGAGACAAACAACAACTACTGTAGATCTATTTATTCAGCTACGTAATATAATGGCCACAGAGTAGAAGCAATCAAGCCGACTGTGTAGCCTAGGCTAGGCATTTCAATTATTAATATAGAAACATAGAAAGCATGACTTGTTACACAGATGTGGTCTGTATAACAATTCTATGATTGCGATTCTATCTGACCTGGAACTCTCTATCCACTGGGCATTTTCTTTTTTAATTATGAATTATTTTGGTCCAGATGACACAGGTATTTGGGAGTGGTGGTTAACTGCAGACGTAAGTAGCAAACCCCTGAATCTCCTACCAGGAACACGTAAATACACTTCCCAGGCTTTTCTGAAACACTTAAAAAATTATATTATTTAATGCCAAAAAGACAGGGCCCTGGATGTCTGTTTGTTTTCCATATTCATCAAAAATTCTAAACGAAAAACTACATTCTTGAAGGAAAACATTTGAGACCAATACAAAATCATCGGTTTCTCTGGTTTTACTATTGTATATGTTTGGGTAAAATTTTATTTTTCGTTTTATTCCATAAACTATTGACAAAATTTCTTCTAAATTCTAAATAAAAATATTGTAATTCAGACCATTTATTTGCAAAATAATTATTACAACTGGTCAAAATAATAAACAATTTGGAGTGTTGTCAGACCTTGAATACTGGGAATAAAAATAATTCATATTCATTGTTAAACAACACACTACTAATTTGTTAACTTAGGAAGGGTTCAGAAATAAATATTTGGTAGAATAATAACAACTGTATAATAATAATAATAGTCTTTCATGCATCTTGGCATGATCTCCACCAGTCTGTCACATTGATGTTGGGTGATTTTATGCCACTCTTGCCGCCAAAATTCAAGCAGCTCAGCTTTGTTTGATGGCTTGTGACCATCAATTGTCCACTTGAACACATTCCAGAGGTTTTCAATGGGGTTAATTTAAGAAAAATTGCAGCGGTCTCTTAAAACGCTTATCTTGGGCTCAACTTTGAAACATGAAATACACCCCTGGCAACAAAACACTAATTAAATATGTTTTGTAGAAGTATTGGAGAAGGCTGTTCCTCTCAGTCTCAGGTAGTTGTCTATAGCAAGCCTCATTCTCAAGTCAGGCGGTGAACCGGTGTTTGGAGTTGTGGTTGGGTTTCATCTGCTGCTTCTGGCGAAGTGTGATACACTGACTGTCTAACGCAGTAATGGGGAACCTGTTTCAGTTGGTGTGTTGTTGGTATTCGGTTTTCAATTTCTTGCGTTGGCTGTACTTTGCTTGTTGCAGTCTTTCGCTAATGGTGCATGAGTATTTGTATTTTCGTTGGTCGACTGGTGTTGTTCTTCGAAGGGGGTTTTAAATTATTAGCACTGGGTTTATGGTATATTTATTTCAACCGCAGATATTCTGGGTCACGGATTTTCACCGTAATGTCCACGCTATGTGGGACTTGTCTCTTGCTGACTTAACCGCAGAGTATACTACAGATTCACGACCTGGCACGCGCCAAAGTGACATCATGGAAGCGCCGTAACTATTTATACTCATGCGTGGTGCTCGCGACACAAGTTGCAGTCTTCTCCTGAACAGAGGTGTCGCAACGGAGGAGGCTACCGACTTTGATATGTTCACGGACTAGAAGAAGAAGAAAAAGGTAAACGATGGCAGAACTGGCAGCAGCATTGACATTAATGTCAACAGTGGCTAAAATTATCTAAACTTTGTTGTTATGAACCATTTACAGTTTTACTATGAACCATTAACTGGGTTATTATGAATAATTTACCGTGCTCTCGAACTCGTCCATGCTTCCGGTTTCCGCTTTGTCACGCGCCACTGAAAAAAAAGAGTGGTGCGCGCCCTTGGCTTACGCGCTTGAAATCCCCACGCGCCAGCAAAATCTACGTCATTTTGACATCACTTTGGCACGCGCCCGGTCGAGTGTGTTAAGTATACTGCAGGAATTATTGAGTAGTCTGTTTCTGTGGAACCGTGTTCTTTGCTTATCTTCCCGCTACTAGCATTCTGCTGGCAACACTGAAATGATGTCGTAGGTTCGGCATAATGTGAACACTTATGCATATTAAGGTGTATAAATCCTTGATTAGAATGTTGCACACTAAACAAAGGCCCGGTTTATCATAGCATGTAGACTGAGTTACTCACGTGGAGTCAAAACTTACAAATTGCTTGTGTAAAGAATATGTCATGCCTGCCCTGCTTTTATTGCAGATTGCTACTGAGTTCTTTCCGGTAAGCATTAAGTATTACTTCTTGATCCTGGTGATTCAAAATAAAAGTCTGCGGTTTCTCTGGAGTTTCGTGTATTTGTGCATTTGTCGCGGTCGCTCTAATGTGTTGTGTATCATTATTGCAATTGTTTGCATGGGTTATTAGTTACTATGTACACCATTTTAAAATCTATTCCCTTACTGTGTAGTGGTTGCCCATTTGTTTTCCTGCCTTCGGTGTTCTGTGCGGCCTTTACCGCTAACTATTCCACAAAGGCGTGAGTCTTGTAGCGTGGTTAGGGGATTGTCTGGCTATTATTTAGGTGGATGCTTCACTGTTTTCATAATTTATGTTTTGACTACATGGTTTATAGACCCAGATTACCTTGCTTACCTCACTATAGACGATGCAGCAGCTCTTCTGTCAAATAAGCTCTCTTCCTATCTGCTGCTGGGGCATTTGGGTTAAGTGGTCCTCTGTAGCATCGCAAATGACTTGTATGTTGATTTAATGGGTTCCCTTGCGTTTGATTTATATCAGTGTAAATAATTCAGGCTGAATAATTTGGGTAAATGTGTACACTAGATTTTTCACATCTTCATGGACACCACACTTGTCATGTCTCTATTCCCCACCAGTGGGGCGCGCCCCACAGTTTGAGTAACGCTGCACTACGCTGAGGCTTCTGCTGGTTGTGGCGGTTCGTCAGTAACGAGTGGTTTGGTCTATGGCCTACCGAATTATTCTAGTTCCGTTGCGGTGTAGAGTTCGTACCAATTACGTCCCAATTACGTCCTATGGGTAAGTATGTCGCATTTGGGGCAAGCAGTGTTCAAAGAAGGTTCTCTGGTAAGAGGTGAAGGTTCTCTGGTATGAGGCATAGGTTCTCTGGTATGAGGCATAGGTTCTCTGGTATGAGGCATAGGTTCTCTGGTATGAGCCATAGGTCCTCTGGTAAGAGGCGTAGGTTCTCTGGTAAATTTGTTAAAAATTTGGATTCTTTTAACAAATTAAAAAGTCAGGTTTGCATTGATACTGAGAAGTTCAACAATGGATAAAGTGGTGTATGACTTCCTGGTGTAATTTCTTGTATTGATATCTATTTGTTTGATTTCATGTCTGATGTCTATGGTGTCTACCACAAGAAACGTCTGGTGATCTTCTGGTCATCACCAGACAAACACGCAGCACGATACTGGTTCTCGTAGCGACTGAGCCAACTGGTGGAATGTCTCCTAGGTTGTCTATGCCACGATCCTTCTGCATCTGCTCTGCCTCTACTCATTGTGATCAATGTATGAGTCGACTCTGAAGAACATGAGGTGTTGTCAATTTGGGGCATTATGTCAGTCTAAATAGGAGGCATCTTGGACGCCCATAAGTCATTGTGTATTCATGGTTAAAGCTGGGTGTCAATCTGCTTAGTTGAACCGTTGTTTCTCTTTTGTTGGTTACTATGGTTTTCAAATCTAATATGTTCAGGTGGATGGCGAGGTGTCTTTGTTCTGTTTGAAGTCTTAGGGCCCTATTTTAACAATCTAAGCGCATAACGTGAAGTAGGGCTGTGCAATTAATCAAATTTTGATCGTGATTTCAATTTCAGCTCCTAACGATCACAAAAACAGTGTAATCGAGAAAAAATGATTATTTTGTACATTGCAATGTGTAAGAAGTCTTACAATCTGTTAGAATGACACACACAAGCGCATTTTGTCCCTCCCAAAACCGAAAGCGAAACTCACTCAGTTGTCTATTAAAGACGCATTTTACAGTGTAACTCCATAACCATCGTGCGCGCAGGCACAAAAAAACAACACATGCCGTTGCATACTTTTTAGCCAAAGGTGTGTGACCCATTAGAACATTTGAGAATGACATTTCTTGAATGTTGTTGCATACTTTGGACAAGCGTTATAATTTGCCATCTCGCCACATCTTTACCAGAGTTGCTCTGCATGCTTTATTTGAGAAATGCTGTGCAGTAGTGGCAACAAAGGCAGAGTATTGATCTATGGTCTACAGTATTTTATATTACGGCAAGGTGATTGCAGCAGCTCCATGAGTTTACCTCACAGCAACGCAGGTACTTTGTTTGTTTGTTAGTTAGCTTATCAGCTTTGTCTGTTTGAGTCTTGTTTAGGATATTTTATTTGTGTCCTTGCAGCGTTGTTTACTGAAACATTTTTTTTAGTATTAGATTGCGCATCTCTACCGCAACTAAAATAACGACCCACCACTATTGAGCAGTTAATCACGTTATTGTTCTTGGTTTCATTAGCACAGGTGTAGTGTAGAGCCATGTATTACTTTTGAACAATTATTCTATCGACTGTAGAGCCATGCTTCGTGTTACTTCTATTCAGTAGTTTGTTTGAACTGCTGTTTGCGATTCTACAGCAGACTTAGCACAGTGATCGTGCGCACATAAAAAACCTGCAGGCAAAAAATAAAATAAGATACGTTTAGAAGTGTTAATTTATTTAATATAATAAATATAAATAACTTATTTGCAAATATAATTGAAAGACATTGCTGTTTAATCAAATCCAAACATTCAAACAAACGATGTGTGCTGGTCACCCTCAACAAAGTCAGAAAATGCACCCACTCCTGACGTCACAATATTTTCACTGTTTTTCAAAATCCACAAATGCAAATTTCCAAAGTCAATGAGTAATCGATTTAAATAATCGTGATTTCAATATTGACTAAAATAATCGTGATTATGATTTTTTCCATAATCTAGCAGCCCTAGCGTGAAGCGCATGGCGCAAGTGCGCTTTGGGCATGTCCAAATCCACTTATGCTAGTTTGACAGTGGATAAAAGGGTCCATGCGCCGGGCACATGGTTCTAAAAGGGTTGTACTAAGTGTCTTCATTAATTCATGGGTGTGTTTTGGGCGTAACATGCAACAAACCAATCAGAGATGTTTTTCGCATGTTCGTGTGCTGCTGTGCTTCCCTGTGTGTGCAACAAGCATAGTGTGCACGCTCTGTGCCTATGCCATAGATGCATTTGACTAATTTGCTGTTAAGATAACTATGACGTGCTGCGGCATGACCAGGTTTGAACACTGACTTTAGACCAGGTTTTTGCTGGACAATGGCGCGATCACTTTCCGATGCCTCAAGATAGCAATCAGAAGGAAATTAACTTTTTTGTCCAGCCACTGTGGATGGTGGATGCCAAAATTTTACCAGCCACTTTGATTTTTTACCAGCCACTTTTTCCCAAATTCAAATACATAAAAGAAAACACGCTAGCACATTCTATATTGCTTCAACACATTAAATTCACTATGAATACATGTGTTATTAATATAGGTCAATTACTAAAGGGACATTTAGTTGAGACAAGTCTGAGATTAATAATTTTTAGATGATTGACAAATTGTGCTAATCAGTTTGCTAATTGTATGTCCTACTACCATATTTTAGTCAGCTACTTTTAAATCACTCATGCAACAGTAGGCAGTATCAACTTTGAGAGGTGTAAAACTTTGCTGTTGTAACACCTGACGAACGCCACAATATTTACACATTTGTAAATGGATTTTCTCATAATCTGTTTGGAAAACATCTGGGATTACTAATAAAGATATTGAAGCATTGGTTAAATTATTTACATTTTAGTCATTTAGCAGACAGTCTTATCCAGACTGATTTACAGTACATTATGCACAGGGGCATTCTTCCTGGAGCAATTTAGGGTGAAGTGCCTTGCCCAAAGATAACAACATTTGGCACAGCAGGGAATCTAACCAGCAACCTTCTGACTAATAGTCTGACTCCCTAACCACTGAGCCATCTGACCCCCAGTAATCACCCATCAAAGTTGCAAGTGCTTCTTCAATAATGAAACGAAACATCTTACAACATTAAATATAATAAGAAACCATATTATGGAGATTTAAGATACTTGAATTAGAATCCGCTGTTAATAAACTAAGTTACAGTTGGACATTGTGCATGTAAATGTCTCTGGGAAAACGAGAGCGGCATTAATCAGAATCCAATCATTATCGCAGACTAAACGAGTGATTTGAGTGACAGCTGAATCATCCAATGAGCGTTTAGAATTCCGTGCTGTATGTGTGTGATTTTCTTCTTTCGATAACATAAAATCGTATCATAATCACATCAACTTCCCTGTATCTGTAATTATACACGTTTTGTCTTTGACATTTTCTATATTGACTTAATCTAGTTTACTCGGGCTTAATACTGGGAACTAAATTGATTTGTTTTTCTTCTGTACCGCACTATGTTTATGGTACCGCAGCTAAAGGCTGGAGTTCTCACAGACTAGCTCCGCGAAAACCAATCAAATAAGCACCTCGACGAAGTGCATCTTTCTTTGAGAAAAATGCGGAAGCTTACTCATTAACAAATGCATTTATCTCCAAACCGAAACAAGTAATGTTTAAAGTAGCCTAATAAAAAAACGTATTATATGTTGTACAATTAGCCTTTCGCCGAGCCCCGCCCCCCTTAGTTATTGTTGCTACGCCCGACAAACAAATGGTCAAACACCCGACCAGTGCAACAGATTGCCATAACGGAAAAGGTATACCGTGTGTGTCAGTTACCTTTTTTGGAGCATTAACTCTGCGATATCCTCAAGATCGAGGCAAAAGGGGTTACAGTATGCAGTGGAAG
>JACXGM010034020.1:0-12104 GCA_016801145.1 Umbra pygmaea
GGCGGGATATTCCAGTTGCAGCAATTACTCCGGTAAGTGGAAAAAAAGTCTGTATCCAGTGAATTACGTATATCCAAAAGTGCTAGTCGGTCATACTGTATGAGCGACAGTGCAGGAGGTGCAGAAATAAAAACTAAAAAAACAGTAATAAGCCAAAATCTGCATAGAGTGAACGGAGCCACTCATAGAGTGAACGGAGCCATCGTCCATGCGACCATTCTCTACGGCGCACAAATCTTTATCACTTATTGGTAAAGTCTTCTAATATACAGTACACACGGTAGACTTTGAGACAGCTACACCTCCATCCAGGAGTGTTTTTGATCTGTGGATCTGTTGTTGATCTGTTGGTCATCCATTAAGGTGGTCTTCCTCGTTCTACCAGGTATTTAGTTATAATTGAGTACACCTGTTGTTTTTTCTTGTTAATGATGAATGAGGGTTTTTGCAATGTTCCTGATTGATTGATGTTCATTTCTGAGCTTTATGACTGCCAGCTTCATTTGCATCAAAGATGGCTGCAATACAGGCCTGGCAGAGCATCACAAGGGAAAATACTTAAGTGTCTGGTGATGTCGATGCATCAAAGCAGTAATTGCATGCAAAGGACATTCAACCAAATAGTGACAAATATTACTTTATGCTATGTTTAACTGTCCAGTGTTTTTTGTGCCTAAAAATGGGGGGACCATGTACAAAAGGTGCTGTTATTTCTCAAAGGTTTATCCGATATTTATTTATATACCCTCAAACTAAAGCTGACAATATGCGATTCAAATTCATTGTCATTTTATCCTTTCAAACTCAAAGTGCCAGAGTATAGGACCAAAATAACAAAAATATGGTAAATGTTCAATGAATTAGTGTACACTGTGTGTATTTTTTCCTGTGGTAATTGTGTTGCTAAGCAGTTCATAATCGTAATAAGACCGAATCAGATCAAGGGTTTGAGGTATATAGACCATAAGGCTAAGGGCTCCATTCAGGTATTCTGCATTGTACCATGAATAAAAAACAGAAAGGGAAATATGTTGTTGTGTTACAATGTGACACTTCTTTATCACTTATTGCACATATATGGGATGTTATAGTAAAATGTAATGGAAGAGAATAAAATAAAATATATTAAAGTAATATACACATGTGGAAATTCATGTAAATCTGATACTTGGGCTTGAAAATATAAATGTAATTTGTACACCAAGGTTTGTGAACTCACCATCGCACAGCAAATGTCTCGCTCATCTTTTAAATGTTTGTTCATCTCTCTGGATAGATATTCCGAGAATGAGAGTAAACAAAAAAGACGTCAAATGAAAGTATGATTGAATGAATGTGTGATTTGGATCCATGATTGAATAAATTATTGTGTAATTATTCTGTGTAGTTAATGTGTGATCAACTACCTGAGAAGATCTAGTTGTTTCATCAGGCTCTGTTTCTCTCTCTGTAGTCCTTCTGTGACGCGGTACATTTCCCTGAGACAAAGATACAGTTGCTTCCATGAAAAAAGTAATTCCCACACAGAGAAACTCGGTTTATATTACGTGAATTCGGAGTGAAGTTGCTATGAGTGTTAGATTAAAACATATTTATATATACTATCAATAATATATTCATATTTTTAGTTAGCAGTTCTTGCTGTCCCTGGTTCGCTGTTTGTGTGTAGGTGTGTGTTTGCGATGTGGGTACTAACGTTTGTCTTTCCTGTTGCAGGCGTGCAGCTTGGTCCTTCAACATCGCCAGTTGTTCCTGAGCTAAAGACAGTTCCTGACACGTGCTCTCCAGTTCTCTGTTGAGCTCCTCGTTGGTCATTTTCAGCTTGACGTTCTCAACCCGGCTCTCATGTTGCTCACTGCTCAGCTCATGGCACTGGAGCTCCAACTGGGCGTCAAAAGAGAGAACGGTAAGGAAAAGCTTGGGATATTAAAATTCTGAAAACACACGTGGAACAGCTAGGTTGAGATCAGGGTCACGTCATATCAATAGCGCCCAGGGAGGGGGCAAATTGGCTCAGCACTGTTTGCCACAGGCAGGCCCTCATTAACCAACCATTGTGTCCCGGGTCAAGACCTTTCTCTAGGCCCCCCCAGTTCAGAATGTTCACTAAATTGACATGTGCAATGTTTATTATCCACCAGAAATACTTAAAATTCTCAGTAAACAAGCACCCCAGCCCCATTCGCTGTTTGACCTGCATGTCTTATCATCGTATTACAAATATAGAAAGCAATGAGAAAAATAAAAGTGTCACTCAGTCACAGTAACATCAACACTGAGTAGCATTGGAATTCGCGATTTATTTGAAACGTTATGCAAAGCAATCCCTCTCAATAAATAGTTAAAGTGCCACAATGTCTTGAATTTCCTGATTGCAAATCTAATTGTCCTCTATGGTGATAAACGTGATGTATTTTCCAGCAATAACCAATATAAAAGCACAATAATTGTGTTGACTACTTACAAAGCTTGATCCTCTCCTACCAACTTAGTAGACTTGTATGATAACAGGTGTATGCACCCCTACTAGAGCGCGGAAGGCGCTCGGATTCCCCCGAATATTGACATTCTGTTTACTTGTGTTATTTTGTGGGGCCTTGTACACAGCAGTCCAGGCCTGTGGAACCTCTATGATCCTTTGCGCACACAGGTGCCATCCGTTCTGAATGATTACCAGCTGCCTGGGACTAGTTATAAGTCTGGTGTTTTGTTTGACACATTGTCGATTCTTATATACGGATGGTATTGCCTGTGAGACTTCTACCTTTGTTATTATCCTATATCCTTTGTTACGGGAATCATTCAAACGCATTTCGTTATACCGCACCTGCGCCTGTCTCCAATATTGCCGCTGTGACACATTGTAATTACATATATCTGCGTATGCCATGTTGTTCAAATGAATTGCATCATTTTTCAACAGACTAGATGATGACATGACATGATGACAATAGCAAAATTAAATGTTACACAACATTATACTGTATATGTTACAGTCACAGTCTTAAGATGCTTGCTAGCACAGTTGAATTAAGATGAACACTGAAGATAATTATAATTATTTATTACATGAAACGTTTCAGTTAAACGTGTCAGTCTGCGTCATTAAATTGTGTCAGTTCCATTGCAACTTCGAATACTTAAGTTCCTGCACATTACTCATTATATTTTTCTTAATGAAATAACAGTAATACATATTGTTATTGTGATATTCTCTTTAAGTCCCCCTCGAATTTAAAAACCAAAAAAGCCTGCAGTACATATCCTTTATTGTCTTCTATTTCTGGTGTTAAACATTCTATTTTTTCCTGACTGGGATCCCTGGATTTACATATGATCTGAACTACATGTCCAAGCATTGTACATAGACGATTAAATCATCTTATTTTATACATGGAAGCATGGGCTGTGCACAACTGGGTGAATTGGAGGGAATAACGCATTACTTAAATTGTTATGGGGTGAATTCGTATGAATATCGAATTACGTAACTTATTATGTATCTTAGATAGGCAAATATACCGTAACACAGAGATCAGCCAAGCAGTTTTTAACCTGACCTTGCTGTGATACATTTAACTGGGTGCTAGTAGCATGAATATTGTAAATACTGTGGATTTTGTGCCATGTCATGCTTCAACACAACCTACTACACATTTTGCAGCCACTGTGCCCTGTCTCCTAGCAGCAACAATCCACCAGGACAGGGTGGATCTTTCAGAAAATACACAGTTTGGGGATTTTTTTCCTCATCTGAGCCTACTTCTGCTCCTTCTCCCTTTGATTCTTTCTATTTGTTTGTGCCACTTTCACATTTGTAGACGTTTCAGCCAGCTAGATCGAGTAACTACTATAGTGGGATCCAAAACATGGGATTGAAAGTCAGTTTGTTTTCTTCTTCACAATGTTGGTCACAATAGTCACAATGTTTCTAGGATGCACAAACAGTAAACCAATCACAATCGTATTTGATTTATATATTAGACAAGACAGTTGTTTCCTCTCTAAAACTAACAAGCTAGAAACCTAGAACACCAGACCAATGCCCCTCCCCTTCCTCCCACTCGGTGAGGGCAGGCAGCGTCACCCACTAAACTAGAGCAAAGCCAAGAGAAGATTTGAATAGTTCGAAAAATATTTGTTGTTATCAGTCATGGGCCCTTTGCCAACTTGAGCCCCGGGGCTCAAGCCCCTGAGACGTCTTGCCACCGGTAGAAGATCAGCATTTCTTTTTTCAATCATTGAGGAGATGTAATAGTAATCAAAAGCCATCCTCAGACAGTCTGTGCATTTAAGAAAGCTTGGGACATTTACACATTTTACATGCCAGTCATTTAACAAATATTCTCATCCAGAGTGACTTACAACAAGTTTGCATTGGTAAGGATGTTGGACATCTGATGCCGTGACTTAAACTATAAAGCTCCTTTCAAACTGTTACTCTTTCTAACTGTTTGAGTAATTAATTAATATTAACTAATGAACAGAAACGTCATATCTAATTAGAACTAATTAACAAAAATTATAATTAACTAAGAATGTATTTCCTAAAACTCACCCGCCTCTGTTTCTGGAAGAGCAGCTCCAGTTCTTTTTCCTTACTGGATAGCTGGTTCTCCAGGTCGATGCTACGAGACTGAAGCCGTTCTGAGTCCTGCATGGGTCACAGCACATTAGGAGCCATTACACATTAGGATGCAATTCAATCAAGCAATATTGACCATTGAATGCATTCATAAAGGGTATAGTGTTAGTAGAGTTCCTTTAGGAGTGTGTGAAGTTTGGGGCTAAGTGAGGCAAATGGAGAGAGTCACACATCCTTAAGTTAAAATGTTTAAATATAGGTACCCTTAGATGCAGTTTGTCCTTCTCATTTTTGATTTGCTGCTCCATTTCTTCATACAGACGACGGATCTCACTGTCATGTAGGGCTTCTTTCCTGTATGTATGGGAGTATAAATATTTAATATATATATATTTCAAATTTACTTTTTACATTTTAGTTACATTTTGTAGACGCTCTTATCGAGAGCAACTTATAGTAAGTACAGGGACATCCCCCTGGAGAAACTTCGGGTAAAGTGCCTTGCTCGTAAACACAATGACATTTGACACAGTCGGGGGTCAAACCAGCAACATTCTGACTACAAGTCTAACTCCCAAACCACTGAGCCATCTAACGCTCAAATAATGACCTAAGATCCTGTACCTGGGTTGACCGCAATAATTGTTTGTGTTATTTGTTTTAATGTACTGTGAAGCTGTGTGTGTAAGGATACAGATAAAAAAATCTCCGGTTATTTGACTTATTTTACCATTCCTCTGTCAAGTTATTAAGCAAATATTAATTAGTAAAAATACTCACAATATACAGTTTCTAAGCTGTATCATATGCAGTAGTACCATGAGAACAATGTGTATCGTTAATAAACATACACAACACCAAGGCTGTGGCAATATACAGAAAATATGAGCAACATATCATTGGAGAACAATAAAACATCCTCTAATTTACCTAATAACTACAGTATGTGTCTGCTAGTCAGTTACTCAGGCTTGGTGTTACATTCATAGAGCCTTTTGTGAAAGTTTCCCTTTGAGAATGACATGCTCTATGAGCTTAGCGGCCTTGTACACGGGATAAGTGGAGCATTCTATAGAGCATTGTGTTAAACTCAGACAAAGCCCCGTGACCAGAGTCACAAGGCAGAAACCTAACCAGACACGGCGGCGCATGCCACTGGCAGGTTTACAAACTCAAAAGGAACCTATGTCTGGACTATGGGCTAGTTGAATTGAAAGAACTTTGCTGCATTTAAGTACAGACCGGTGTGAAACTATATTAACCACACAGCAAATGTAATATTCACAGAGTTAAATAACTAAACATTAACACGGAATTCACTTTGAATAATTACAATTACTTGTCTCACAAGCTGGCATTAAAACTATAGACCACTATAAAAAAATGGATTTGATCTAAACATCAGTGTTTTTGCTTGACTGTAGCCTCATCATGTGTGCTGGCAAATATCAATAAAGTTATTTGGATCAATGACTGCAGTTAGACCTGAAAAACATACATTCCATGACGAGCAGCAGTAGAGATATTTATGGGGCGCAGATGGCTCAGGGGGTAGGGAGTCACACTTGTTGCCAGTTCGATTCCCGACTGAGCCAAATGTTGTTGTGTCCTTGGGCAAGACACTTTACCCTAATTGCTCCCAGGTCGTTGCTGTAAATAAGAAATTTTTCTTAGTCAACCTACCTGGTTAAATAAAGGTTAAATAAAAAAATACTGCAGAAATACTGGTCACGTACAAGGCTTCAAGTTGTTAAAATGACTCTAGTCTCAGTCTAGTGTGTCACAGTGAAGTAAACATTGAATAGATAACATAGGTAATTTGGGATATAGACCAAAGAACCCGAATCTCAGACACAGATTTTGATCGGTTATGGAATGATAAGAAATTTCCCTTGACATTGCTTTTTGCTGTATGACTAAGCTTTGTCTGTGTCATTCAAAATGAAAATTAAATGAATAATAGCTATTTTGTCTCCAACCTCAGGAGGGCGCTCTCCATTTCTTTCCTCTCCTCTTTGGCGTCTTTGATCTGGAAGGTCACTCTGGCCAGGAACTCTTCAAAGTTGGACAGGAGGTGAGGCTCATCTTTCCGCAGCTGGGCCCAAAGGCTGCGCACCTCAACTGGACTGGGAGACGGAGACAGAGAACCACGGTTCGAGCAGTGGCAGAGAGTTGAATGGTATCCTAATTACTGATCTGTTACATGTGCTCGATTTATCGTGTACAATTAACAATGAAATCATTATCATCCAATAGATGGTTTTGTCTTTGTCCCAACTATCCACAGCTGGTTATCTTTATCTGATCAGTACATGTAAATATCCCCTCTATAGAGTGTATTCTCATTGTCACTCATTGTCTCCTATATGAGTGTTGTGTGCAGTTATAGAATCAATATTCAAGCCAGTTGTTTATATCTTCACTAGCAGTTTGTACTGGCATAGCCTGAAGATATATATATATATATATATATATATATATATATATATATATGTGTGTGTGTATATATATATATATCAGCCGCGGTTGGTGGATCTTAATTGGGGAGGACGGGCTCGTATTACGCTCGGGACCGGAGTGAATGGAATGGTGCGCAACGCACAAAACCCATTGTTTTTTATATTTCACACATATTTGACAGAAATGACACTTCGCTACAATGTGAAGTAGTGAGTGTACAGCTTGTAAAACAGCATAAATTTACTGTCCCCTCAAATTAACTGAAAACATAGCCATTGTATAAACCACTGGAATCAAAAATGAGTACACCCCAAATTTACACTTATCCAGTCTCAAAATTACTGAACCCCTTCATGGCAAGTATCTTTAGTACTTAGTAGAGCACCCTTTTGCTGTTATGACCTGCTGCAAAAGAGATAATTTAACATTGGACTTTTTGTTGTGTGGCATGACATTTTCCATCAGGCCGAAAAGTGCCAGTTTTGTTTCATCACTCCACAGATCAGAATCCCAAAACCTTTGTGGCTTCTTTATAAGATTTTTTAGCATTATGGAGCTGTTTTTACTTGTGCTTTTGGGTCAGTACAGTACGTCTTGGAGTTCTGGCATGGAAAGCCTCTGCATTTAGTATGCGCATTACTCACTGAAACCTCAGCGCCTGTTGCCACCAAGTCTTGCTGCAGGTCTTTTGCAGTCACTCTATGGTTTTTCACAACCTGCCATCTCAGAAATCTGGTTCTAGCCGTTGATAGCTTTCCTTTTTCTGCCCTGTCCACTGTGATCACTTAACTTTGAATTTGCGGACTATGTTTCCAGTAGTGTCTGGTAAACATTCAGTGCTGTCTTTCTGTATCCTGTTTCTTGTTTGTGAAGGGCATTAATCTCTTATCTCAACTTTTTGGACCATACTTTATCCTTAGCAATGTTTCAAACATTTAGTCAAACGTAACACTCTACAAACCCCTAGACCAAGGGTATTCAACTGCGGGTTTTCTGTTCTATCTCAACATTAATTGGACCCACCTGGTGTACCAGGTCTAAATAAGTCCCAGATTAGAGGGTTGCAATGAAAAAGTGGAGTTGATCTGGCTTCGAAGTCCAGCGTTGAGTATGAGGGCCCTAGACAGTTCAGTTCAGTTCAAATGAAGCCCTTAATTAGTTGCATCAGGTGCGCTTGAGACAACACCTGTTTTGCATATTTGTGTTGTTGTGAGGAATTCTGTTCAGGGGATTGAATCATTTGGATTTTGGGACACCCCTTGAAACATTCATTGTGTTGAGCTATTTCAATTTATTTTGTTTGATTTGTTCATTGCAAACAGCTGACAGTCTGAACATCTTGACAATAAACCCGATTTGGAATGGGCGTTGAATAATTTTGATTGCAACTATAATATATAATATATATATGCTGTTTTGAATCTACAAAGTATGTTGTTTTCTATATTGTTTTCTGATTCATTAAACTGTTGTTTCACCTTCGCAAGTACCTCCTACTACTCCTTACCACACTCACTGTTATATTGTCATGTCTGATTGGCTGATTATAAATTTGCATTAACGAGCAGTTGAACAGGTGCACCTAATGAAGTGGCCAATGAGTGTAGATTATGCACGCAATGGGAAAATTCAAGGTCCGCTTCTGGCCGGTGAGTCTATTTGTTTGTATTGTAATATTACTATACTAATTATTATGCTAATAATGTTTGTATTGTAATATTACTATATATTAATAGTACTGAATATTCACTCACTCCTCAAACACATTGCCTGCTCCCAGGCTGTCCAGTAGCATACAAAAGTGCCCCTCCTCATCATCCTCCGCCTCTCCAGTCAACCTCTGGTCCCATTGAGTCTGGTAAAAGGCATCTGAGGGCTTCCGTGCGGAGGGGGTGGAGGGGGGTACCTCCTCTGTTACTGAGATCCTTCGTCCATGCAGGAACTGACCTGGGAACAAACCAGACAGATTAATTATCCCCAAACATGTTGAAGTTACATCTAAGTATGTATTACAGATCAGGTAGAGTTTCTGATTGTCCAAGACCAATGTTTATCATCATATGTTGGTCAGATTGCATTTCATCACCTGTGTAATTTTATACTACCTGTCTCCCTGAGTCTTGAATGTTTTCCTGTCACTAGATTTCTCTCAATACATCACCATTAAATAAAGTAGTTTGTGGATCCCATTGGGGAATAATAATGCAATATGTAATTAAATATAAATATAAAGTAGAGAGAAAAGGGGTAAAACTGGAAACAGACTGAACCCTGATGAGAACTCTTCGAGGGTTAGGTAGCCATTCTGATCGTTATCCAGGGAGTCAAAGACATTTTCCAGCTCGTCAGCTGTAAGAGGTAGATCTCTATGGAGCCTCTAAATAAAACAGACACACACACACACACACACACAAACACACACACGTTCACATTAATTATGTAAGTTCAATCCGAAAGACATATTATATTGCGAGAATTCAAACATATTTAATTTATGGTGCATTAGCTTGGAAATTGTGAGGAAAATTGTAATGTTTTCATTTAATTTAACCTTTATTTAACCAGGTAAGTCGACTAAGAACAATTTCTTATTTACAGCAACGACCTGAGAGCAATTAGGGTAAAGTGTCTTGCCCAAGGACACAACAACATTTGGCTGAGTCGGGAATCGAACTGGCAACCTTCTGACTAAAAGTCTGACTCCCTACCCACTGAGCCATCTGCGTCACAATTTTGGGATTTTTTCATATCAAAATGGATGCTGAAGAGAAATGGAAGTCATTGCCTACTTTAACCTCACTGTCATTTTTGTTACGTGCCCATAGTAGATTATAATATAAAGGATGGAGCTACCAAAAAGACTTTCGAACGAGGTCATAAAATACATACAATATATTAATTGTATTAATTAATAGATGTTGAATGGATAACAATAACACTGAATCCGCCCTAATTCATGTAATAATGTCACATTAGTAAACAGTATGTGCATCTGGCAGAATGTGTGTGTGATAGTTTGTAATGGTAATCCACCGGTTATGAATATGGTGAGTCGACTAAAGGCCCAATGTTTCTGTGTGGCTGGATCAGTGAGCGGGGATAGAGCTGCTTTACAGAGAAACACACATACTTATCACCTGTGAATGATCAACAATTTAGATCATTAGAGCCTTAAATACACTATATGACATGTAGCATTAGAATTTGTGTGCATGTCACCTTGACCACCAGTAATCCTGGGAACTCTACACTAATTTCTAAATTTGTCTAATATTTTAATGTCTAAAAGTGGTTTGTTTTTGTGTGCCAGGGTTTGGTTTAGTGGTCTATGCTACCGACTCCGGACTTGTTAGTTTGTGTGACTAAGCATGAATATTATAGGAAACATTTACATTTGATATTGTTAATAAATATCTTCTAACCCTCATATCAGTTCGTGTGATGAAGCTTTTGCCCTCTACATCACAGGTCTGGAAAAACTCCTTTGTCTTATCCAGCATGGCAGTGCTTCCCCAGTCAGAACCCCTCCGGTCAAAACTCTTTTTCGTCGAACCAGTTTCTCCTGGGTTTTTGGTCTCAGCCTCCTCCATCTCACTAGATATACTTCTGCAGAGTACTCTGGTGGCTCGGAACAAGGTGGGATCGGTCATGACCGTCTCACTCCTCGACCAGGCCTTCTGGGCTCATGGTGAGAGATGAGATGAGGCTGCACAGTCAGAAGTGATGAATCCACAGAGAATGTACAGACGTTTTTGTATCTCATTAGTGTATTTATCACGGAAACGTCCTGTAGAAGTTTAGAAAGGAAACAATACAATCAAAACTTTAATCTAAGTTTTTTTTATTTACTGTGTATACACTGTATGAATACAGAGATTGTAATGATGTGATGGTTTTCTTATTCAAATATATACCCTGTCATAAGAGATTGTGTCAGTTTGAGACGTTAACGCTGGTAATGGATGAAAAAGGAAACTCTTTCTGAGATAAGACTTATCTCTGTACAAACAACAGGAAAGGGGCTAGTTGTAATATTGTGTAAGAACCATTGTGAACAGATCTAAACTTGAGTCCTCTAAGTTCCGTTTTTCTAAACCTAGGGTGTTTACTACTTAACTGGGTTAGGCCTGTTATTGTATGTTTTGTCAAAAACATCAGATCTATCATATATGTTCATATATGTCAGAATCTGTCAATAGACTTTGTCATTTACAGTATTAATCAAAATGCCTTCTAATGAACAGCAACCCAAAAACAATCTGGCATCCCATACTATTACGTTCACGTAGTTACTGGCAACCGAACCAATAATTCTATAACCAATCTATAGCGGGATATCTAACAACCGTTTAATTAAAAAATGATGTACAAATGAAGTAACCTTTATTAATTGTTAAGAATGCTGACGGCTGCATTGCTTTTTCATTAAAAGTATCTATATAGAATACATGACAAACATACCTTACTTGGATATATTAACCTTCAAAACGAACCGAACTGCAGGGCGCGATAAAAAGAAAGCTTGTAAAAAGTTCGTTCTTTCCCCACACATAAATCCTTTGAAAAGTAATTCTGCTACCATGTGATGTCATGGGCTGCCGCTCAAGGGGATTTAAATCGGGTTGGAGGTGCAGTTCTAATATAGCACGTCGTTTTCTACATGCAACAGGTTATTAGTGGGCAGGACTTCTAGAGCCGTGTACAATCAGCCATGTGGACAGCTTGGACAGTAACACTGAATCGAGATGATGAAATGGAATTAATGAGATTTGAAAATGTTTTGAATTCATTGAAACATTTAATCATTTGGCCTAGATTACAGATATTAACGGGTTTGCACACAGACAGTGCTTCCACATGTACAGGTCCTTCTCAAGAAATTAGCATATTGTGATAAAGTTCATTATTTTCCATAATGTAATTATAAAAATTAAACTTTCATATATTTTAGATTCATTGCACACCAACTGAAATATTTCAGGTCATTTATTGTTTTAATACTGATGATTTTGGCATACAGCTCATGAAAACCCAAAATTCCTATCTCAAAGAATTAGCA
>JACXGM010034021.1:0-12103 GCA_016801145.1 Umbra pygmaea
GAGCCAGATGACATAGATGCAATAAGCTCACTGTCTAGGTGCCTAATTGCCATAAATAACTGGATGAGTGTTAATTTCCTAAAATTAAACGAGGATAAAACAGAAATCCTCCTAGTTGGCCCCAAAGTCAAAAGGGAGAAAATCAGCATGAACCTTGGCAACCTGACTTCCTTGATCAAACCTGAAGTAAGAAGCCTAGATGTTATCATAGACTCTGACCTAAGTTTTACCTCCCATCTTAACAAGATGACCAAAACATCTTACTTTCACCTCAGAAATATTGCTAAAGTAAGACCATTCATAACCCAGAAAGATGCAGAGAAACTAATTCACGCATTTGTCACAACCAGACTGGACTACTGCAATGCCCTCCTTACAGGCCTCCCAAAAAAGTATTTAGATAAGATTCAACTCGTCCAAAACTCAGCAGCGAGACTCTTAACAAGAACCAAGAGGCGAGATCATATTACTCCAGTTCTGAAATCATTACACTGGCTCCCAGTTTCCCACAGGATTGATTTTAAGGTCCTCCTGCTTGTTTATAAAACTCTAAATGGCTCAGGACCAGCCTATTTCACAGAATCTCTAAAATCCTATGTTCCCCAAAGGGCACTCAGATCTTCCACAGCTAACCTGCTAATGATACAAAAATCCACCCACAGAAAAATTGTAGACGCTGCCATTTTTAAGTATGCTCCAAAACTGTGGAACACAATACCAAAAAATATCAAAGAAGCACCATCGATTGATATATTCAAAAAGCTGTTGAAAACATATCTTTTCACTATAGCATTTAACTAAGTATTTCTATTTGACTGCCTGCAAATGTGCTTTATGCTTTTTACGCTTTGAATTTAACTATTTACATTTCTTTTTCTTTTATTGATGTAAATGTTTCTATTGATGCAAATTTCTTCCACTGTATTTGACTTTTATTGATGTAAAGCAATTTGAGCTGTATACTTTGTATGAAAGGTGCTATATAAATAAAGGTTATTATTATTATTAATTAAAAATGGTATTGTTGGGACAGGGCAGACATCATCTTCATCAGCGACTGAGTGAGGGACGTCATTTCACCAGTGAAGCCAAATTGTCATGGAAACAATTATTGCACTTACAGCTCAACACATTGTCATGCGTTTCATTGACTTCACAACAACACCCTGCATAATCCAACAGAAGCAAACACAATTCATGCAAATAGCCAGCTTCCCAAGAGTAGTAGGGGCAATGGATGGCACTCATATAAAGATTATTGCTCCCAGCGTCAACGAGAATGTTTATATGAAAAAGAATAGGTACCACAGCATCAACACACATGTTGATTTTGATGCAGACTACAACATGTTGAATGTGGTACCCAAATGGCCTGGGTCTACCCATGACATGAGGATATTGAAAGAAAGTGGAACAAAGCAGCTGTTTGAAAGGCACTTTCTGCTGCCGGAGCAGTGTTTCCATGTCCGCGGTTTTCACGCCAAATTGGGCTATTTTTAAATCACTTTGGCGGTAGAAAATATATTGGTCACGGGTTGCGTTTTTTTGGGCTTTTTTAAACAACCAATGCTGTAGCATTTTCCTTTAAATAAATAAATGTGACCAAGGCTGTATGTTGCAGCATGTGCCAGGTATGGGAGGAGCTACTGCGTGTGGTGTATTAAAGAGAGGGAGAGAGAGTGCTTTTGAGAGAGAGAGTACTAAGTGCATATTCAGGGCGAGCGGAACAGAAAAATGCAACGCATGCCGCAAACGTCATGATAATTGATGTGATTGGTTTAGTCAGTGCCTACAAAATGAATGAAGTAAAAAGCTTTGTTTTGCAACTTTTTTTAATTTGTTGCCTCTGTAGACCAAAACATTCACCAGAAAGTTGAAATCAGAGTGCATCACAGTACGCTTTAGAAAGGTGAGAAAGAAAAAACATGTTTATGAAGACAAATCGTATTTACTAGCTAGACACCTAAACACCATTGACTTTTCTGAATGTCAGGGAAATTGACAAAATCTGAAAGATAATATTGCAAAGACAGGGAAAGAGAAAAGGGTTTACGGAAATGGAGTAGGAGCATCCCAGCAGATGACTGTAAAGCACAATAAGCGTATGTGATAGCAAAAAAGTTAAGTGCTCAAACTTCATTGATCAATGGTGGTCATGTTTTTTTAATTACACCAATGTCCTCAGAGACATACATGTCACCTGGACCAAGACACTGCATACCAATGTTCAAGTCAATCGGACTAATGGTCAGATGATCATAGCCCTATGTTATGTTATAGCGCCACCTAGTGCTCATTTTCTCACAGTTTGTTTACTGTGACCACAGACTGGACTAATTCACATGGGTGCTGAGTTTGGTGAAGTTATCTCATTTACTTTTTGAATTATAGACATTTTAGTAAAATAGGCTCCACGCACAACATTCATTTTGCGCCCCTTAGCAACCTTGAATCGAAATTTCAACTTTTTTTGATAATTATTGATATTCAGACTCCACAGAACATTTCTACACTGGTTTGGTTCCAATCGGGTGAAAAACCTAGGACTAGTTTGCGAAAGTAGTTTTTTTGACAAAATTTTAAATAGCGGAAAATCTATCATGGCGGAAATGAGATCGGAGATATACGTTTTGTTCATCAGGAGTCCAGCTTTCCAATGATATAAGACACTTGAGTCTATGCCCTATGGTCTAGGAGTTATGAGCAGTTTAACACAATTGATTGCTGTAGCGCCACCTATAGGCCAATTTCTTGCAAAAGGCTTACAGACCTCTCTGGCCGTGAGTTAAACATGCCCACTGAGTTTCGTTCCGATCGGCCTCCGTTAACCTTGTCTCATAGGTGCTCAAACTTAATTGGTCGGCGGCGGACATGTTTTTTCATATACACCAATGTCCTCAATAGTCATACATGGCACCTTGGACCAAGACACTGCATACCAAATTTCAAGTCAATCAGACTAACGGTCAGGTGGTCATAGCTCTTTTTATGTTTTTTTAATGTTACAGCGCCACCTAGTGTTCAATCGGCACGTTTTTTTACTGTGACCAGAGAATGACTCATACACATGTTTCCCGAGTTTGGTGAAGTTATCTAATTTCCTTCTCGATTTATAGCCAGTTTAGTAAAAAAGGCTCCTCCCACAACGTTTATTTTGCGCCACCTACTGACCGTAAAACGAAATTTCAACTTATTTTCAATAATTATTAATATTCGGACTCCAGAGAACATTTCTGCACTGGTTTCGTTCCGATTGGGCGAAAAACGTAGGACTAGTTCACGAAAGTAGTTTTTTGACAAAATTCAAAATGGCTGAAAATCCATCATGGCAGAAATGAAAAGGAAGATATACTTTTGTTCAGCTTTCCAATGATATAAGACATTTGAGTCTATGCCTTACAGTCTAGGAGCTATAAGCGATTTCATACAATTGATCGCATTAGCACCACCTATAGGCCAACTACTGGCCGATTTCTTTAATGATACGTTTTGTTCGTCAGGAGTCCAGCTTTCCAGGGGTATAAGGCACTTGACTCTACGACTTACGGTTCAGGAGTTATGAGCAGTTTCGATCGCTGTAGACACTGTAGACACTGCAATCAGGCTCATATTCTCTGAATCTGTCCTTGATATTTGTACTACCATCTAACAACGTTTCAAGTCTCCAGCACTTACGGTTTGGGCTGCATGATTCGTTTTACGGCGGAAGAATAAAAATAATAAAAATCAGTACAATTACATTAGGGTTTCAGCACTACATGCTTGAACCCCTAATAATTTGTATAGATTAAAAAAGTGAAGTGTTGCAGTAAACAACAGGAGAAAAGTGCTGTGGATATAGATGAACAGCAAGTTGAGTTCAGTTATTGTCAAGTTGCTTTACATCTGTACTCTCATTCTTGCTACTTGCAACTCATCCAATGATCATCTTAGTATTTCCATTTGTCTCTGTCACTGTGGGCATAATTAAAGGCAGGATAACGATGTTGAGGAATGAACAAATCAAATTTTTGAAATTAAGAGATTAGGGTAAAAAATCACGTTTAAATGTACATTATGAAAAAGAAATGTTAGAATTATTAACTCAGTGGTGACGCCAACAAATTGGGCTAGTTTTAAGGCATTTTGGGCTGTTTTTGAACAGTCATTGTGCTAGAATTTTCTGGTTGACCTGACAACCCTGCGCCGGAGTGTCATAGTAGGAGATAAAGGATACCCGTTACGCTCAGTCTGCTCACCCCTTTCCATATGCCACTGACAGAAGCCCAAATGAACTACAACAGGTAGCCTGTTTTGTAAGCTATTTATACACAATTGTTTCATAGTTTATTCATAGAACACTGTATCCTGATATAGGCGATATATAATATATCCCTTCACAGGGCACATCGTATCACACGAAGTGTGGTGGAGAGGGATTGGCCAGTAGATGCGCAGTGTTGGGAATTATATTCTATATAATCATGTTTAAATACAGTTTGGACAGTTTAGAGTGGTATTGCTATTAGAAAGAGTTGTATAGCTATAAGTTTGGGCTTGTTGGAAGATTCTAGGACAGTAAGACAGACAGGGAGAAGATTCAGGGTCAAGCCAGATAAGACTTTCCTTTAGGAGAGTAGACAAGGAAGCAAGGCCAAGGATGACGTAGGGGAGAGAGAGAGTGCCCTTACAGTCCTTATATTATAACATCAGAATAAGCATTAGCTTATGGCTTAGGACTTATAGCTTATAACTCTGTTATATATTAGACTGCTTATAACTATATGATCTATTGTAGGTTAGACTGTAATTCCATCACGGGTCTAATGCATGGAGGTGCCATTCAGACTAATAGGACAGGGCATTTTACTGACAGGACATTAGACAGATAAGGGTTACTGAGTTATTCAGAAAGGTGTGCACTACGTAGTATGGATCATATATGTTCAGACACTCAAGGTTAGAACCTACGTAGGCAGAGGTTGAGGTTACCAGCACATGTTCTCACATGAGACAGTCACGAGTTGAGGAGAACCTTCTAGAAGGTTTGCGAACAATGATCCCATATGATCATTCGGGGCATTTTTCCAGAACACGTCTTGATGCCTTGTTATGATGACTCTGTTTCCGTAATGAGAAGTACTTTATTAAACATTCTATTATCAACCGCAACCTGACTCCTGAAACCATCATTTCAACAAAGGTCTTACCACCCTGAAATTCACCATCTATCAGCAGGTTCCACATTCTCCACTCATAAATTCGACTAATTCAGCAAGCAGTAGTGTTTCTTCTTCCCTCCAGTTCGGTTATCTTTTGAAATCCATGGTGGCAATGATTACATCAATAACTCTAGGCTATATATAGGAAGGTCAGTTAACAGCACACTGGTGTGAAATATGTAATTGAGAAATAGTGGAAAATGTGTTGGAAACCTTTTTTGATCTTTAATTTACAATGTGTATATCATAATGGATTCTCTTGAAAATTCTTTATTTTCAAATGTTTGTTGAATGTCAACTCCTCTTAGGAATGTTACCATTGAATATGAATTTATCAGAGAATATTCTTAAACAAGTACATCTATTCAGTGATTGGATCTTGCCTATGTTGTCATCCAAAATCCCGTTTGCGGCACAGAAAAGTGTTGTGAATCAGCTCTAAAACTAACACTTCAGATTTAGTCCTACACTTTACTATTAGTAGGACTGAGATGTTTGATAACTAACTTTTAAGCACAGCTTTGAGACAATAATTTTCTTACTCTTAAGTCAAGCTTTGCAGTGTTCTTAAGAGTAATGCTAAGAAGCTTGATAAATACGGGCCCTGGTAAGTTGTGCTCATATCAACCCAACTAACCCTTCCCAAATAAGGATTAGGACTATTTGGGACAAGAAGATCCAAATCATTAGGTGTTTCAACACTATAGACAAATGTAGTATTATTTATTTCCCATTGAGTGATGATAAACACAGATCAGTATCAGTAAGTAGTTTAAAGCTATAGAAAATAGAAAAGGTCTCTTGCACCTGGAGATTTTAATTTGATTCGAGATTCTCAATAATACCAACATTACACAATTTTCTCCTAGCCCAAGACAAGCCTACCTGCTTCAAATTGCAACTAACCTTAAAGTTCTTAATGATTTTTAATCAAGAGCATTGCTCTGACTATAACAGAAATGTGTGTTTTGGGGTTTACTCAAAGAATGGGATTAGAAAACACTGCACCACAAGATGGGGCTATAATCACACCATCAACTAAAAAAGAATTAGCCTGTTAGTGTTTTTTTTCAGAATGGTGCCCGCATAAAGAAATATAAGCCTAAAAAAACTTTACCTTTAAAATTTAATTTTTCAAGGTTCAAGGTGCAAACCTATTTACATAGTAAATGTCTCAGACTTTGGCTGTCACAAACATATATCTAAAATGTATAATATTTCTTCAGATGTCAGCATTTTTACCCAATGTCATATCCAGGGAATGAGGACTGAGCCATGGGTGTACAGGCATCACCTGGTGGCCAGGTTGGACATATTTATATTAATGTGCACCTGTCTTAGTCCTTATATATATTATCACCAGCCGATCCTTGTTAACTAATCTATGTCTGTATAAGTGTTCCCCTCTGGTTTGTCTCATTGTGGATGTTAATCCCTGTAGCATGTTAAAGGAAGGTCTGACACTCTAGATTTACATTTATTTACTATTTACCAAATTGTAAGATTTACAGACCAATGAATAGATACTGTAGCTGTGCGTCAGCTGTGTTATATATAAAGAGCAGGTTGAATACTTACAAATGATAATGACATTTTGTAAGCTGTGCAGACACTTTCAGGCACAATCATTATTATAATGTTTTATTATAACTCAGAATATTTTTCCAATGCCAAGAAACACAATGTGCAATGTATTCCATATATTATAACCTTTTTTTCTAATTGGACAAACAGTAAATCTTCATTTTTACTGCATGTCTGTATATTGTAATCTCCATCCATAAAAGTACTCTAACGTGAAGTTGAAAACAATGGACCTCAAACAAAATCATAAAGAAACATTGACATTATTGAGACAAAAAACAAACAATGTTCCTTCACTGTGTCCAGTTTTGCAATAATATACTAACTTCTGTGTCAGGGTACAAAGCTTACTTGTAAATACACACCAGGTAGTGGATTACTATTCAAGGCACAAAATACTCTACATATGTTGATTCTATATTTAAAGTTATCCTGTTATGATATAAAGTATAAACTAGAAAAAAAGGCTTTTTTCCTTACATTATCCTTAATTTGTGAAATTAATAAGTTCTAAACAAGAACATCACATTTAAAAAAGAAAAAAATACATAAGAAATAATGGCTTTATTCATCTATTTTGAGTCTGAGTAACTAATGTCACTGCATATAGTTTGTCTCTTTGCCTCTTCTTAATCCTTCTTGATGCGCCCTTTGAAGTCCTCCATACAGCTTAATGCTCCTGTGTACATTCCAAGCAAAACCCCAACCTTGACGGGTATAATGCTGTGAAGATAAGAATGGCAAATTAGGCATCATATTAGCAAACATTAATGCAACATATAGCCTATTAAAAGAACAATAAGCACAGAGTTTGGCAAAGAGGTTATTATGGAGGACCAATTCTGCCAAAATAAGAAATAAATAAATATATGCATCAATATAAATATACATAAATGATCATTTATTTATTGTTATATTAATTCATTTCCATATCTTTTATTTCAGTATTTATTTATTTCCGTATATATTTATTTTTGTATTTCGACATCTTTAAGCTAATGAGGGGGCGGGACTTAATCGTTCGGTCATAGGTTATGACTAGTTGACTAGAATTAAATTACAAGCTAAATCAAGCCATCTATTCTGTTAGCCAAATTGACTGGTCATTACAGTCGGACTGAATTAAATATCTCAATTAAAGAAAAGATCCATTGTATGAAGATCCATTGTTATTCAGAGCATAAATGTATTTGGTCAGTGGAAAAGGTTATTGCAAAGGGCATGATAACCTTATAATTACATTATTTAAATGCCCAGTGCAAATTAAAAAAAAAAAATAATGCCCTTTATGCTACTTAAAATGCCTAAAAGTTCCATTCTGTTTTAGTGAGATTTAATTGTCTTGCACAGAACCTGATTGCAAACACATTTTTATCTGCATAACAGGGGAGCCTTAGGCCAACATGTCAGAGTTTTAATTAATGTAGCCCACAGTGATTTATGTGATGAGAAAAACATGTATGACAGAGACTAAGTTGCCCCTAAGTTATTCCGGGGGAATGTCCCTGTACTTACTGTAAGTTGCTCGGGATAAGAGTGTCTGCTAAATTACTAAAAGGTAATACAGAATATAAGAAAACAAATTCATGTCTTCAGCGTGATTGTGGGTGAGTGATTACTATACAGTATCTAATGTAGTCGTTCAAGGCAAAATTGGGTTGTATACAACTTAAAGTCAAAATCTCACTCTTTCATTTAGACTCATTTTCAAAGGCCTCACTGAGCCAGAGTAGCTATAGAAAATGCTCAAAATGAAGACTTCCCCAGCAGATACAAAAAAGATGTCTATATTTCTAAAAGCTCTCTTTTAGTGGCATTTACACAAGCAGCTTAAATGTAATGTTTTAGCCTTTTATGATTCAATTATTTGTGTATTAATTACACATAATAGGATGTGTCTTTTTTCTGATTCTTGAACGCATCATTCAGATACGTTGCTTCTTCAGTAATTGGGCAAAATATGAGAATTGGGCCACTCATGTAAATGCAACATTACTCCCACACCTGCATCAATCACATTTCCATAACACAAAAAGGCTTTGGCACAAATTAGAATGTTGAAGTTGCAAGTAATTATAGTACAGTCACTGCAGTCTGAAACAGGTGTAGTCCGGAATAAATCACTGCTTCCTATACTGTAGTTAAATTGAGTCTTACTGCCCACTTAACCAGGTGCTTCTTTATTAGCTACTTCTCATTGGCATCCAAAATTTGCATCCCTGCATAAGCAAGGACTTAAGTGTTTACCAGTACTTGTAAACTTTGATGACAGATCATATTGGATGAATTAACATAATGTAGTGTGTGGATGTTACAATGGCTGGCACACTCTTAACAAAAATCCCAAATTACAATTAAAGCAAAACTCTAAATCTGTCACACACCCTACAGGATTCTACAGAGGCCACAGCTACTTTGGACTATCAAGGCATCAGAAAACATGTCCCCCACTGAAGTTGTTCATTGAAAAATGCATTCAGATCTTCTGAGATATTAATAGTTTTTTTAGATGTAAACTAAAGTGTTGCTTAGAATGAGTATGCAAATTCATTTTGGTAAAAAAAGTGCCCGGTGGGACTAGAGAAATCACCACTGACCCACGTGTATGAATGAATGCATGAATGAATGCACATATAGACAGAGTTCCATTGTTTCCCCTCTAATTTAATTGGTGGGGGACAAAAATAACCTTAAATCAGATGATTTTAAGAACTCTAGCTCCAAGTCAAACCTCCTCTTGCTTTCTATAGCTTGGAACAGACATGTTTGAGTAGTTTGACCAGTTGTGTCCTGTCACAGTGAGTTGTGCTTTTCATACTTCTAATCTTTACTGATGGCAGAAAAAGAGGAGGGGTTGCTGGCGGTGATTACCAAAATAATAGGGGCTATTGATTTTGTAAGGAGCATTCACACCTTCTTTACAGACATAGAGATTGGCGCACAGCTTTCTGACAAATCAAAGCACACAGTCCAGGCAAAACTAAAGGCAGTTAGAAAAAAGTTATGTGCACGACATGTCAAAAAACCCCTATGTACTCTATAGTCTACCTACACCAAAATACTGTTAACATTACTTGCACACACTCCACCCATTACTTCACCCAGTTACTTCACACACATCATCCACACCCATCATTTCCAACTATCACCCCTACCACTCATCCCTACCCATCACCCGCTGACAAATCATCACACCTATCATCCCTACCATCATCCCCACATCATCCTCACACATCATCTATTCCATCATCCCCACTGATCATCCCTACCCATCATGCCTACCCATCATCACACCCAACCTCCCTACCCGTCTTCCCAACACGTCATCCCCACCCATCATCCCTACACATCACCCCCAACTATCATCCTTACACATCAGCCCATCATCATCCCTACCAATCATCCCCACCCATCATACCGACACATCATCCCTACCAATCATCCCTACCCAGTTACTTCACACACTCCACCCAGTTACTCATACTAATACCCTTGTTTTCTTAGCATGATTCTATTCCATATGGGAAGCCCCAGTCACATTTACTTAAAAAATTAATATCTAGTTAAAATATATTTGTTTGCATGGGGGCTTCATTTTCAAAAACTTGATACTGATATAATATAGATGTATTGCTTTTGTTCTCCATGGACTTTGCGGTGTCCCTGAACCTTTTAGAACTGGTGTTACAAGATGCAAATTTGTTTAAAAAAGCTAGCCCAAGCTTTTCTAACTGACCGTGTGTAACGGTTCCTGAGTTCCCTGAAGAGTTGCCAATCACAGGGAGCCTGGTTGGACAGGCTCTTCACTGGCACTAATGAGATTTGTTCAGAATAATTAATTGCACCCTTTATAACCTTTAAGTCTAATGCAAAAATTAAACAAGGCATCAGTTAACAGGTTGTCCCCCACTTTTGCTGTTCATGGGTTAATTAATTTAAATATTCTTGAGTTATACAGAATTGATTAAATGAGTACAGACAACTTTAGCTAAAACAGACAGTACTGTATAGACTTACACTTTCATGGATCAGAAATAAGCGAGAGTGATTTTTTGAAGTGAAGCCCTGATCTAGTATCGGACCAGCAACTCTCTTATCCACAGACTGCCAATTTTCAGCTGAGGATGAAAATGTTATTTTATTGACAAAAAGTCTCTCATCAGCATTTAAGTGAAATTAAGGCACCATTATGTCAGTGCTATACATAGGAATTTGGCTATACTGGCTATGTTATCTACAGTTGCATACTCATTCAAAACAACAATAATTTTATTCTAAACAACTCTGTATAACTTAACATCTTAAGGCCTTTCCCCATGAACAGCAAAAGTAGGCGGACAGCATGTTTACTGATTTCTATTTCCAAAAGGGACAGACATTTGTTATTTCACAAACTGCCATACAGCTCTGGAAAAAAAGAGACCACTGCAAAATATCTGGTATCGAAGTGGTTCTCAAACCTCTCCTCAGGGACAGCCAGCTAGTTTTTGAACTACCCCTGAGCTAGCACACCTGATTCAACTTGTCTAGTAATCAAAATGTTTTTTATTAGTGAATCTGAACTGATGGTTCAGGGCTACAGCTAAACTGTGTCATGTCTGTGGGTCCCTGAGGAGAGGTTTGAGACCCACTGGAGTACAGAGTAAACATTACTGAGTTAACATGTTTTGGGAACTGACCTGGTAAGGGGAGTTCATTACTAACCAATGACCATAACTGATCATTTTTTACTCTTTGATGTCATTTCATAAATTATTGGCCTGCACGATAAAACGTTATAAAATTGCGATCTCGATTCACCCCTGTTCCCGATTTAATTTTAAATGACTTTAAAATTTAGTTCAATGTGTTAGGTCACAATTTTTTTGTACTTAAAATGGCCAGTATGTACTTTATTTTCTTTATTCATTGAAGCCTCTATGTTTTCAGGCTTGTGGTGATGTGCAATGCGCTATAGGTGCCAAAAAAATCTATGTTTGGTACTGCCAATTTGTTTTGTCATGGTTCATATGTGCAATAAACATTACACATTGTGAGAAAACAATTGTGGCAGAGAATCGTGATATCGATTGTAAGCAAAAAAATTGCGATTTATATTTGACCCCAAATCGTGCAGGCCTTGTAACGTTTCCCAGTTCCCCTTCCATGGAAACAGCCACTTCCTTGGTCAATGCTGCTCAGAACTACAATTCCCAGTCACCAGTTCTACTTCCTGTGGACTACAGCTTCCCTAGTCATGCCTCCTCAGAACTACAGTTCCCATACCCGGACTCAATTATCCTGATTTACCACACCTGCTCACTCCATGTTGTATATAA
>JACXGM010034022.1:0-12103 GCA_016801145.1 Umbra pygmaea
GGGATCGTGGAGTGTTGGGGTGGTGGTGACGTGGGTGGGCCGTGTCCGGCCTCGCTCTCCGGTGCTGTTGGTGGCGGTGTATGCACCTTTAGAAAAATTGGTTGCGATCCGCCATATAACCCCAAAGAAGAAGAAGAAGAAGAAAGGCGCAGTTCATTATTGTATTGTCGCAGGTGATTCCTGTTATCGGTGGTATACGTTATGTTTTAACGACATTCCTGGAGCTACAAGATAAGTAGTTTGTGACAAGTGAGTCACTAAAAGTTTGTAGTAATTGCGTACGCTCTGTACTTATATTTAAGCTGTCAGTGTCCATGCCGCTGTTTGAAGAGCACGTAAGCTATATGGGTATATACATTGTGCACTCGCTCTGGCTGTTCCCTGCAATCCGCTACCTGTATGTTCCTCCGGATTGTCTGAATGAACCATTGTTTCATCCACCATCAACTGCCGTTTGGTCTCCTTCTCCACACCACACCAGCAACCGTGACAGAATATGACGAGGAAAAGAGATGATTGTGAAGGTGGGTTAGTGTACGGATTGTTATGGGTTGGTGGATTATGGAAATGGTTTGTTGACATATTTAAATAAAAGGGTTTGGTACGGGTAGAATTAGAGATGTATTGTTGTGTATATTGGTTATCCTGCTGTAAAAATATATGATATATAATGGAATGAGTTAAAGTTGAATGAGTTGTGGGCAACATAAGCTTTGGCTTCATCCTGCTCCTTTGCGGACAGTTTGTTTTATATAAAGTGAAATAGTATCACCCTCCTGTGGGAGGGGGGGGGGGCTTGCGCAGAATGGGCGGTGCCTTTGTGGGGGTACTGTAACAGTTTACCCAGACTCATTGTTGCCACATCAATTACTTCACATTTCACCTATCGATTACTTGAGTCTGACAGTGTACCATACATATCAGTTCCTTATTATTCATGATCTCTATCTGTAAATGTTCCTGGTTTCGTATGTTCACTTTCAGTCATTGTTAGTATGTCACTGTGTGGTAGATGTAGCTATTTATTTGTTATCTGTTTTAAGACTCCACATTCATTTATCAGTGTTGTCAGTATTAAAACAGTTTGCTTTCAGTTCTACTTTGTCTCCATTACTCTCTAAAAACCTGCACAATGTGACAACAAGGACCAACCCTGGGCAGATATGGGGGTGCTGATGAGGTGCTGCCGAGGTACAGGCAGTCTCGGGGGAAATTGGGTGGCATTGGGTTTGTTTCTCCCTGGGTTGCTGGGGAGGTGCGGTGGGTAATAGACTGGCGACTCTGATCTCCAGAGGGGTACAGGAGGTGGATACTTGACAAAAGGGGATATTTGTAGAATTCGAGCGCTAACAATGGAAGTAAATTCTCCGACAAGTGACTGGCCTACAAATGCTGTAAAAATGGTTTATGGATATGTTTAAAATACGAAAAAAGGATGTATACTGTATGAAATAATGTTACCCTACATCATCCAGTGCTTTGTTACACAAAACAGCACAGCCTAAAAGGCATCAATTGGAGAAAATACGGAACTCTGCGTGCCCATTGACAAGACAGTGTGGAAGCACAACTCATCATGTCCTCATTGCAATTAATTTACATTACATATCAATTCCTGTTCAAAAGGCAAAATATGCACTGCATAGTGTATGACTCTTTTCAACTGCCAATTTTTTAAATGTCATAACATACATGTTCTACATGTTTTAGAAGCTGGTCACTTAAAGATAACGGTTCTGTTTTCCCTATGTGAAATTCAACATGATTTCTACACCTTTAAGACCAGATGTACATGTATGTCTTTCTGGTTTACTTCATCTGTTGTGCAATAAACAGGTCAACAAAAACCCGCATTAAGCTCCTTTCATTGCAGCAGCATGATGTCAATCTAAAAGAGGGAGTGGAGCTTGAACTATCTGTATGTGTTTCTGATTAATTTCCCATAATCCATCTGGGAAATATGACCCTCCCGCAGCCCACCCCCAGTTCCCAGGCCAGACCATATCTGTTGGTGAGTGCATGTTTGTGAGTGTGTTTTGGTGTGTGAGTTTTAGTGTGTACACGAGTGTGTGATTGACCGTGTGTATTTGTGTGTAGATTGCGGGCATGCATTCCCATGATAGAGTTATGATACTGTCCTGTAGCTGTAGTTTTTTATAACTTACTCAAGACAGAAATAACACGCTGTGGTCTATTTTAAAGACGAGTGAGCAGGACAGTCAAGCAGTAGGTGAGTGCCAAGCACAAGCTCAAAATATATTTCTACATTTTGTATTGCAATCAAATGTTTCATAAGTCAATAAACGTTCAGGTTTTCCATCTCGCTCCAACTTCTCACAAAACTGTCCACTTGGCTTTCTCTCACCGGTAGGGCCGGCCCCAGGCAAAAGCAAACTAATCAGCTGCTTGGGGCCCCCTGGCCACCAGGGGCAGACAAATTGAGTGCAAAGGTGACTCCGCGTGTTACGAGGGGGCCTTCAAATCAAATTCTGCTTAGGGCCCCCAAAAGGCTCGGGCCGGCACTGCTCACCGGCATGTTTTTTCGGTGCATGGAAAGATTTCAGATGTAGCGGTATACAAACTTTATGTCCTCAAGCTGCTCTCCACCAGAGAAGTGTTGGTGCATGACACCTTCTTTGATATGTGTCGCAACGTTTTGAATTGGCTGTGGTTTAGGGATTCCCAGAGGTTTAAGCCGATGCTTCCGGTACACGACAGATTTTCAGCAAAAACTCTATATTTCTAAACTCTCCTGTTCATTTAAGCATAAAAAATGCCATGAAAAATACTATAACATTATTCTGTGGTGGTACAATTAGTGCACATACTGTACTACTGGGGCAGCAGTGGCTCAAGCAGGTTGTCTAGCAACCGGAAGGTTGGTGGTTCGATTCTCGGGTCCTCCTGACCAAGTGTTGAGGTGTCCATGAGAAAGACACCTAGCCCCAGCTGCTCTTGACGAGCTGGCTGGCACCTTGCATGGCTGACACCGCCGTCGGTGTATGAATGTGTGAATCAATGGTTGAATGTGAGGCTCTGTAAAGCGCTTTGTTTGGCCATTGGTCAGAAAATGCGCTATATAAATGCAGTCCATTCACCATTTTACTTCTGCTGTACAGTACATATCAAGAGTAAGGTTCGGGGAAATATATTGGAAATACATATTACCTTTTGTGTTCTATTATGTTGCACCTTCACTCTTTACTATTATGTTGGTTTTTAACCTTTTACTATTCTGTTGGTCTTGAACATTACCTGTTTGGTCTTGAACATTTGCAGCTTAATGTACATTCCATACATTCCATAGCATTTCAAATTAGATTGAAATATTTACAGTATGGTTAAGTTTAAGTGTTGGGTTAAGGTACCAGTTAACATATACTGTATCTGCCTGGAAAATGGGTGTTGAATTCACAGAAGAGTAGTGGTGTGAGGCGGTTGACAAAGTAAGCTCTACTACATCTTGTCCCTGTCTCTGATTTATAGGGCCGATTTCATGGACTAGGATTAACCCTAGTGTTTTTTTACAAAAGCCAGATCAATGGAGATTTCCATTCAACTATTATTTAGTCCAGGACTAGGCTTAATCTGTGTCCGCAAAACCGGCCCATACAGTTTAAGGGAGTTCATAGATTTCACTTGTCTAATGCTGCGTTCGTTTATTTTCAATGATCCGACCCATCACTTCCACTCTTCAAGCGTTCTGGTATGTTTTGCGTGTCCGAATCTGAGAAAAACATAGTCGCCACCCGGAAAGCTGTTGTTGCGGTAGCTCTGGCCGGGTACCATGCGCTCCAAAAGCAGTACATTACCTTTTTTTATTATGATTATGCCTTTTACCCCACCTTATCAAACACAGCCATTTGAACTAATAAAATTTTTAATTTATTTCATGTTTTACTTTATCTACTGATAGCAATGCTAGCCACGTTTAGCAACACCCATTTGAAACAAGTCTTCATTCAGTATTGGACTCAACAAGACCGATTCCAATACCCACAGGCATTGATACAGACGCAGTAAGGTATTTCATTAATATGAGTGATTGAAATCATCATTTAAACAACCAAAGCGATCCAAAAACAATGAAAACAGTTCATACACAAGTCACACAGGGCGCAGCCATCTTGGATTCCGTATCGGAATTCTTGCTCGGTCTCTTCTGAGTTGTCCGAGTGGGAAAATTTTCCATCCAAGTGAAAGGGGGCGTGTGGTGCCTGTTGCTAGGCAAAAACCTGTCTTTCTAGTCGAAACTTTTGACTCTGAAAGCTAATCAAACGCAGCATATGTCCAGACTGTCTGAAATGTACCCTACTGTGATTGATGTTTGTGACAGATGTCGTGCCACCCCGTGTCATATGTTTTTCTATGCCATACGCTGAGAGACTACTGGGACTCTGTATTGCTATCATTTGACCCCAAACAAGCAGACACTGTAGCTTTTACTACACTATTGGTTCGACATAGTTCTCCATTAATGAAAGTCATCCGAGCCCCTCTCAGTTTCGCTGTGGCTCAGTGAAGTTTTGTTCTTCCTGCATCTAACTAAAATTAAGTATTTTCTACAGGGCTCCACCAGGAAGTGGAAGCCACTAAGGTGGAAGCCACTAAGTTCCAATTTTGAGAGCCTCCAGAGACTCCCTGATTAGTTTCAAGCAGATGTTAGCCTAAACATATTTTAAATATGTTTACTTAAATTTCCCATTTTATTTCTGTGATTGTATGTTTTTGTCTTGGTTTGTTTGTGTGTTGGTTGGGGTGGCAGGGGTGGCGGGTTTGGTGGGAGAAATCTTTTGTGGGAGGGATGTTCTGCTTAGCGGGGGCATGAATGAATATATTGTGCATTACAAAACAGACATGCACAAATGGCCTTTCTTTTTTTTTACCGGCAACGTCAAAAACTTTGACGTTAACCACATCGTTTAACCACATTATGACGACACACAGGGATCATGTTGTTGATCATTTTGATGTTCTGATTTGGCACACTTGCACATGAGTGATTCCTTGCAACATACTGAACACTACAGACACCTCTTTTTAAAAATTACTTTTTAAATTTATTTATTTATTTTACAGAAAAAATAACAGTAAAGATACTGTGTTTGCAATATATCAATTTTTTTTACAATTTTAATCCCCCCCAACATAAAGTTTTAAAAATGACAAGACATCACATAGCCACTGAGAGGCTAAGGGTGGCTGAGGGGACTTCCACTGCAGCAAAATCCTCCATCTGGTTAATAGTGTGGTAAAAGCAATGATTTCAGCATTTTTATAATTCAGTGAGAGGGAGTCCCTTGGGACTCCAAACACCACTATCATGGGGCATGGAGTTAAATTGATTTTAAGTGCTTCTAAAAGGGAATGGAATACAAAGGTCCAGTAATCAATTTCGAGCAAGGAAAAAACATATGATATAGGTTGCATTGGGAGGAATGACATCTGTCACACACATCCATCACTGTGGGATACATTTTGGACAGTCTGGACTAAGAATAGATTAGTGAAATTACTGATTTCTGTTGAGTTAAAAAGTTCAAAAGCTCATTCCAGGGCTGGGTGGGAGGTAATAAAGGGAAGCCAACAAATTTAGAGGAGACGAAATGTCTCATCTACAGATATTGAAGCGTGTTTGACCACCAGGTTAGGAACACTGGAAAAAACTCCATTATCATATAGATCTTTGAAAGTTTTAATACCAGTTTTTTCCAGAGAGTAAAAGCACTGTCGACCACAGATGGAGTAAATATGTGGTTGTTAAGGCAGGGAGAGAGGAGGAAGAGCAGGAAAGAGCACCACGACGGCCCAATAGTAATATAGAAAATTGGGAAGTGCAAGCCCACCACTGAATTTACATCGCTGAAGTTAAAACCTGCTAATTCTTGGTGGCTTTCCAGCCCAAATGAAAGAAGAGACCGCCTTAAAAAAAGACATAGGTAGGAACAAAGTAATAGATTGGAAAAGATACATGAATTTAGGCAAGCTATTCATTTTAACATAATTGATTATACCTATTAGCGAGAGAGGTAAGTTACCCCACCTCTTAAAATCGGCCTTAATCTGAAAGAGAAGGGGGGAAAAGTTAGCAGAAAGGAGAGCCGGCAGTGAGCGAGTAACATTCACTCCTAGGTATTTGAAGCCCAAATGATTAAGTTGAAAGGGTAGATCTGTCTGCTGAAGCAGTAATGCGGCTGGATTGATTGGGAAACACTCACTTTTTATGATTTAGATTTTAACCGGAAAAAGAACTGAAATTCTCCAGAATGGAAACAATAGTTGGTAAAGACATTGTGGGATTGTGTATATATAGCAGCAAGTCATCATATAAAGACAGATTATGTACGATTCCCTCCCAAAAGATACTCTGGAAGGGGGTTTAGGCCCGTAAGGCCACTGAAAGAGGCTCAATAGTGATAGCGAAGAGTAAGGGAGAAAGGGGGCAGCCCTGTCTTGTCCCCCCTTCTAGGGTGAAGTAATCAGAGTAATTATCATTGGTACAGACACTGGCCTCTGGGGATGCATACAGCAGCCTAATCCAAGCAATACATTTAGAACCAAAACCAAACTTTTTAAGAGCAGCAATCAGGATCATCAAAGTTGGGAGCATAAACGTTGACCGGTAAAAAACAGTTAAAATTAAGTACCTCCCATTGCTATCCGATACCACACTATAAGCAGAAAAATCTATTCTTTTCCTAATCAATATTGCCACACCTCTGGCTTTAGAATTGAAAAAGTTCTAATTGCCTAAGTGCTTCTGTGGGAATATGTCCAACAATTTCTACTGAAGAAAAAAGCACTTGATACAATGAAGGGGATTGTGGACAAGCTTTACTTGTAAGGATTGAACCAAAAATGACTGACGACCGCATATGCGTCACTGAATCACGGAAGTTTTCCAGCACACATGGAAAGAGACGTAGCAAGATGAGTAAGTTTATTAAACCTATTTTCTGTACCTTGATAATGGAGCACACATTGTGTCTGTGTGTTAATGTTATTGTACTGTATGTGAAATGTGCCAGCTGTATTTAGAAGCTAGCTGAGTGTGTAAATTACAATACTTACTATATATATAGGATACTTTTTCTAGATAAAAAGCGCTTTCGGGCTGTAGTGCCGGTTAATTTAGCACGTAGATCCCTTTCATAATCTTCCGACCTAAAATTCCGACTGCAAACCCTAACTTCTTATAGCCCATTGTAAAGTGTGAAAGATTACTCCTTTTTGGGCTTGCTTGTAATTTCTGCAACCAGGTACAGAACACCAAACGGGCATGATGAGTAGAAATTAAACTACAATTATGTATAACTTTCTAGCGTCAAGCTCTACAGAGGTGTGCTGTTGAATTGCCCATGTTCTGTGTCGGTGTGTTCAAAACGGGGACGGGCACTAAATTCGCTTGGAATTCTGGGAGTTGTGGTAGCTCAAGTTTAGACGGATACAGAAGCACCCCAGTGGATGCGAAAGGAACTGAAATATACTATCGGCTTTCCCTGATATATTTAAAAAGTACAGACGTGTATATGACATAAATCATCTATGGTAACGTTTGTAAATGGTATACTATGGAACTGATTTACTGTGGAACACTCCTTTAAGATTTTTTTTAGTAGTAGGGGCAGGTCTGTCCACCACCAAATGTTTTACCTACCAAACGGGACTGACACTTCACTGCAACACAAACAAATATATTTAGTTTTTTATTATTCACCTCTACTCACACACAATGAAGCATTTTATCAGTTTTTTTTGATGAACTATAGGGCACTTAACATCTACGACAAGTCTACAAAATGAATTTTACAAGAAATTCTTCATAGAGAAACCAGCCACCATCTTCTTTTCCTCCACTCTCCTCTCTTTCTGTACTCTCTCCTGTTACATTGTGCACATCTGCTTCACTCTGCAAATGTGCTTCGCTCTGGTCTCCTTCTCTATCCACCACCTGCACTACTCCTGCCTGTCTACTTCTGTCATCTGTCTAATATCTTATCAGGCAACCAGTAATAACATTGTGAAATGTTGTAGAAGCCACCACTAGTGTTTCCTCCAGAATTTTGTAAAAAGCATTGTTGGCATCTGAGCAAAAAAAACTCAATGCATATCAGATTTAGACCTGATACTGTCTACTGTGACTACGGTTCAAAATTAGCACCATTTACCAAATGCTGGTAAAATATGCAGCTGGCTGGTTGATTTGCTTCACTCACCAGCCAAAAAAACAATAGTAATCTATTGAGTGGCTGGTAAAATTTGAACATTCACTAGTCGTTTGGCAGGTGGATGAAAAAGTTCACTTTGAACCCTGACTGTGACATCCCTGCACAGAGTGATTTTTCTTTTCACTTTTCCTACTAGCGTTTTAAAGGGTAGATAGCCTAAGCGCTGTTTTTTCCTTTAACACGTGTAGGTAATGTGAACTTAGGGTACCTGGTTGTCTTCATCATCATGCGTCTTCCTTTTCTTCAAGATATATTTTAACAAACTCATCTGAAAAATAAGAAATGAATATTGGCGTAGTGATTCGTAAACTAAGTTCACTATATATTATATATATAATTACATATAGCAAATAATAACAATAAACCCACTATTATTTACATTATATTAATGCAGTGTAACTACTTCAGCATGTAAATAATGCACCTAACTTGAGCAAGGGTGTTCAGCAATCGCTATTATAGCGAATCAACAGCCACGTGCAATTTTGCTAGCAGGTGAAGAATACCAACAACAAAAATCACCAGTTAACTTAATTTAAATTTGCAAGAACTATAGACTAAAAAAGGCTTAAACGTACAATATGTTGTTTTTGGCCACTAGGGGTCTCTCAATCAAAACAAATAGCAAAAGATGTACTTGAATGACATCAGGATGTAGCGTAGGATCATGGGTTTTGTTATCGTCGTCAATGACAACCTTCCAATCTAGCGTCTCCGGCAGAAAAAAATGTTTACTGACAAAGTAATGTATTGTTAAAATTATTATAACTTTATTCAGGTTATGTTTGGCGGTTCCCTGGAACTTAGAGAAACTACAGCAGTCAAAGGTTATATGATGCCATTGACGGAAGACAAAATGAAACGTCCTGTGTCTTGGAATTATATTACAAATTTCTCTGGGTTTGAAAGTTGGTGGAAACATTTAGGATAATATAAGTACACAACTAAGAAATATATATAATATAGGTATAGTGATGTTTGCTTTTTTAATGCAAAGTATGTCTTTTGTTATTGTTTTGGAAAACTAGCCTACATATTGTACCTTTAAATGAACTGACACTAGAAGTTATAACTAACATTTATCAAGGACGCACACACCACTCTCAAATTATTCTCCAGAAAACTGGAGTCAGTTTTTTCCCTTCCTCTCAATCTCACGGTGTAAAGCGGTTTGGTGTGAAGCGAGTGTCCGCACTGTTCTCCGACATGCGTCTTCTTCTGTCTGGTTAAAGGCGGTTGGCATCCAGCTTATTGGTGGATTACAGCCACCTTCAGCTCCGGAGTGTGAATGCACTCTATCACTGCTGATATATGGCTTTTGTACAGCCCTATATTCTGATACCATGGCGGAAGAAATTTTGCCGTGGCGGGCCGCTCCGCCCAAATCCAGGAAGGCCACGTCCATTCCAAGCACGGAAACGGATACTCGGAGCATCCCTTCATCATGGCTCCTTCTACGGAACAAGTAATGAGATGCAACTGCAAATGTCACATCTACTATAGTAAAGAAATAAGCAAAAGAAAATTAATTTAACACATTTAAATTTTACCTTACAGTTACAGTACTTCTCTGCGCGTGGCTTGACACAGTTGAGACACACACCATCGGCAATGTGGCGCTTGCTACCCATGTCATGTCTCACCCTAGCACAATAAAATAATCTATTGTCTTGAGCCGTCTTTGATTAGTTACCTCTAAAGACATCCATAGTCTGTGCATATGTTTTTAGCCTCTGTGTGTGTAGGCCCTATCTCACAGGTTCGAATTTAATTAAATATCTTTAAATAATAGAGGCTTTGAAATGAGAAGGGGGAGGAGCCAAACTAAGACAGTTTCCATATTGTATTTCAGTGGAAAACAAGATGACTAGAAGAGAGACATGGTGAGAGGAGTTGACAGTGAGCAGAAGGGGTGAAAAGCTGATGTTGTCTGTCTGCCAAAGGCCTGATTGACTGTTGAACGTCAGCTATCTTGGATCAGGCCAGATCCACTTCCTATCTAGTGTTTTTACAGTCATATGCAAAAGTTTAGGCTCCCCTAATAATTACCATGATTTTAATTTATAAATATTTGGGTGTTTGGATCAGTAATTTAATTTTGACCTATCAAGTAATTCGAGGACATAGTAATATTTCTTTAGTGAAATGAGGTTCATTGGATTAACAGAAAATGTGCAATATACATCAAAATGAAATTAGACAGGTGCATATATTTGGGCACATTTGTCATTTTGTTGATTTAAATACCTGTAACTACCTAGCACTGATTAACTGGAACACACAGTTGGTTTGGTGAGTCTTGAACTTCATTGACAGGTGCATCCAATCATCAGAAAAGTTATTTAAGGTGGCCAATTGCAAGTGGTTCTCTTTGACTCTCCTCTGAAGAGTGGTGATCTGTAAAACAAAGATAGTTCAACATTATGGTTTAGAGGAAGGCTACAAAAGCTATCGCAGAGATGTAAGCTGTCAGTGTCCACTGTGAGGAAAATAGTGAAAAAAATGGAAGACCACAGGCACAGTACATGTTAAGGCCAGAAGTGGCAGGCGGCAGGCCAAGTAAAATAAATGAGAACGGTCAAAAACAGCCCACAGACCACCTCCAAAGACCTACAACATAATTTTGCTGCAGATGGTGTCACTGTGCATCGTTCAACAATTCAGCACACTTTGCACAAGGAAAACCTTTACGGGAGAGTGATGCAGAAGAACACTTCTCTGCACACACGCAACAAACAGAGTCGCTTGAGGTATGCAAACGCACATTTGGACAAGCCAGCGTCATTTTGGAAGAAGGTGCCGTGGACTGATGAAACAAAGATTGAGTTATTTGGTCATAACAAGGGGCGTTATGCATGGCGGCAAAGGAACACAGCGTTCCAAGACAAACACTTGCTACCCACAGTAACATTTGGTGGAGGTTCCATCATGCTGTGGGGCTGTGTGGCCAGTGCCGTTACTAGGAATATTGTTAAAGTTGAGAGTCTCATGGATTCCACTCAAAATCAGCAGATACTTGAAAATAATGTAGAGGAATCAGTCAAAAAGTAGAAGTTACGCCAAGGCTGGATATTTCAAAAAGACAACAACTCAAAACACTGCTCAAAATCGACTCTGGCATTTATGCAGAGGAACAAGTACAATGTTCTGCATTGGCCATCCCAGTCCCCAGACCTGAATATCATTGACAATCTGTGGGGTGATATGAAGCGGGCTGTCCATGCTTGGCAACCATCAAACCTGGAGATGTTTTGCAAGGAGGAATGGTCGAAAATACCTTCATCCAGACATTCATTACAGGCTATTGGAAGCATCTAGAGACTGTTATTCCTGCTAAAGGAGACCCAACTAATTATTGATGTGATACTTCTTTTGGGGTGCTCAAATTTATGCACCCATCTAATTTTGTTTTGATGCATAATTGCACATTTTCTGTTCATCGAATAAACCTCATTTCACTAATGAAATATTACTGTGTCCTTCAGTTATTTGATAGATCAAAATGAAATTGCTGATCCAAACACCCAATGATTTATAAATGAAAATCATGGAAATTGTCAGGGGTGCTTAAACCTTTGCATACAACTGTAAGTCCTTTAGATTTTTCTGTAAACAGATATTTACCCCCCAGTTTTCGCCCTAAAAACAAGAAAAACAATTAACGGAAGACACAGGCTCACTGCAAAAAATGACTCTACAAAAACAAGTAAATAAACTATGAATACAAGGTATTTCTTGCTTGTAATAAGTAAAATAATCTGCCAATGGAACAAGAAAAATTACACAGATTTTCAGGGCATATTTACTAAAAACAAGTGTTTTTATCTAATACAAATATAGCTTGTTAAGTAAATATGTCTTATTTTAAGGATGGT
>JACXGM010034024.1:0-12103 GCA_016801145.1 Umbra pygmaea
TTCCATAATGTAATGATAAAAATTTAACTTTCATATATTTTAGATTCATTGCACACCAACTGAAATATTTCAGGTCATTTATTGTTTTAATACTGATGATTTTGGCATACAGCTCATGAAAACCCAAAATTCCTATCTCAAAGAATTAGCATATCATGAAAAGGGTCTCTAAACGAGCTATTAACCTAATAATCTGAATGAACTAATTAACTCTAAACACCTGCAAAAGATTCCTGAGGCTTTTAAAAACTGCCTGTTTCATTACTCAAAACCGCAATCATGGGTAAGACTGCCGACCTGACTGCAGTCCAGAAGGCCATCATTGACACCCTCAAGCAAGAGGGTAAGACAGAAAGAAATTTCTGAACAAATAGGCTGTTCCCAGAGTGCTGTATCAAGGCACCTCAGTGGGAAGTCTATGGGAAGGAAAAAGTGTGGCAAAAAACGCTGCACAACGACAAGAGGTGACCGGACCCTGAGGAAGATTGTGGAGAAGGACCGATTCCAGACCTTGGATGACCTGCGGAAGCAGTGGACTGAGTACAAACATCCAGAGCCACCGTGCACAGGTGTGTGCAGGAAATGGGCTACAGGTGCCGCATTCCCCAGGTCAAGCCACTTTTGAACCAGAAACAGCGGCAGAAGCGCCTGATCTGGGCTACAGAGAAGCAGCACAACAAAACAACAACAAATTTTGCATGTCATTCAGAAATCAAGGTGCCAGAGTCTGGAGGAAGACTGGGGAGAAGGAAATGCCAAAATGCCTGAAGTCCAGTGTCAAGTACCCACAGTCAGTGATGGTCTGGGGTGCCATGTCAGCTGCTGGTGTTGGTCCACTGTGTTATATCAAGGGCAGGGTCAATGCAGCTAGCTATCAGGAGATTTTGGAGCATTTCATGCTTCCATCTGCTGAAAAGCTTAATGGAGATGAAGATTTCATTTTTCAGCATGACCTGGCACCTGCTCACAGTGCCAAAACCACTGGTAAATGGTTTACTGACCATGATATTACTGTGCTCAATTGGCCTGCCAACTCTCCTGACCTGAACCCCATAGAGAATCTGTGGGATATTGTGAAGAGGAAGTTGAGAGACGCAAGACCCAACACTCTGGATGAGCTTAAGGCCGCTATCGAAGCATCCTTGGCCTCCATCACACCTCAGCAGTGCCACAGGCTGATTGCCTCCATGCCACGCCGCATTGAAGCAGTCATTTCTGCAAAAGGATTCCCGACCAAGTATTGAGTGCATAACTGAACATTATTATTTGAAGGTTGACTTTCTTTTTTTTTGTAATACAAACACTTCTTTTATTGGTCAGATGAAATATGCTAATTCTTTGAGATAGGAATTTTGGAATATATAGGAAATAGGAAAATATTTCAGTTGGTGTGCAATGAATCTGAAAATATATGACAGTTTAATTTTTATCATTACATTATGGAAAATAATGAACTTTATCACAATATGCAAATTTCTTGAGAAGGACCTGTATATAATTTTTTCAAGAACGACCCAAAAATACAAAACTATGTTTTAGGACTAGTAAATGTTAAAATCTAGCATATTGGATCCAGAGGTTGAAAACATGAACTTAAATTAATAATACAAACTACAGAGAATAGTGGGATAGCAAATCAACATTTCACATTATCTACCGGTAACTATAAACAAAAAAAATATGTATTTTCAGAAATTGGTAATATCATCCCTGTGTTATTCCTGTGTTCAGTAAAAACATATTTATATTAAAATTAATTTTAAAAATCTATGTAAAATTTGGGCCAACAGGACTAATGAATGGGAAGTTACAGCTTTAAATTTAGCATTGTTGCTTGAAGAAGAAGAAGAAGTTTTATTTATATAGCGCCTTTCCGTAGCTCAAGGCCGCTTTACATTATACAGTACAAAAAACACCCAGACACTCAGACATACATTACAGTCACATGGATACAAATAATCACATCATACAAAATGCATGTTAAACAGATATGTTTTTAACTGGGTCTTGAATATAGCCATGGATGAGGTATTACGTAGTGTGAGAGGTAGCGAGTTCCATAATTTAGGAGCATTAACACTAAATGACCTTCCACTTACAGTAGACAAACGGAAACGAGGGATGGACAGTAAACCAAGTTCAGCTGATCTAAGGGACCGGGCAGGGCAGTAAGGGTGGAGTAAGTCAGACAGATATTGAGGGGCAAGACCATTTAATGCTTTAAATGTTAGCAGCAATACCTTAAAGTGGATGCGTGATGCCACAGGTAGCCAGTGAAGTTCATGAAGCAAAGGTGTAACATGAGCAGAGCGCCCTTGCTCATAGGGGTTTTAGGCTGAGTGTCTGTAAAAGCACTTTTGATGACTGCTGATGTAAAAAGGGCTTTATAAAATACATTTGATTGATTGATTGATCACAGACATGTTTTCAGATGGTTTCATGAGAATCACCCTTCAACAGTGTTACTGATCATGTAGTGCCAGATATTTACTGTAGTAAACTTACATTACAGTTTGGTAAGTATGCATAATGGCTCCAGAATGTTTCTTTTTGCAAATGAATGTATTTCATTCCTTTTAATCATAATAACATTAGAGATAGCCATTGCAAGTGGATGCACTTGATGGGAGAAAGAATTTCACTGTACCTGATGGTGTTCTACTTACCAGAATAATACGTTTCACATTTTCTGTTAATGTTGGTCCCAACCAATCTTTTTCACGATGCTGTGGGTAAAGAAAGTGCTCTGGTTTGTCATCATGTACTGTATGGTGAATGTAGAAGCAATACCTCCCATTTTCCAAAGGAATTGCAATTACCATATGTCTTTGGTTAAATTTTTGCAACAAGATGTGTGTCTGTCTTTAGCTGGCTGCTTTTTGAGTTTGTGTGTGTGTAGGGCTCATTTTTTAAATGTCTGCTTATATGTGTGTCTAGTCTTTACTATTGTGGTAGGCACTATAAGTCCCTTTAGAGATACTAAACAGGGGAATCTGTATGTTGTAGGAGCATTAGGTTTAGGGGTTGGCAAAAATAGGATTTTGAATAGTGTAGTTGTTGTCCATACTCAGTGTGTATGTGTGTGTTTGTTGTGGTCCATACTCAGTGTGTATGTGTGTGTTTGTTGTGTATGCATGTAAGTGTACTTATTTATGTGCAGCTTTGCTCATCCTCTTGTTTACAGTCATTTAGATAATTTAGTCTCGCCGTGGACACAAATGTTGTCTCTAAATGAATTAGCTCCTCTGGGAAAAGCGTGAACTAACCATAAGATAATTTAATTATTTTTACCAGGCAAATCACGTCTGTTTTTCTGTTGAGACTGAGGCAGTTCCAATATAGCCTGACTGCAGTTTACAGATGCTAATATGAACAGGGATGCCGAGGGGCTTTCACCAATGTAGACATTAAAGTTTGTCTTAGAATGCTTAACTGAATAAATGGTTTATAAACTATTAGAAATTATGTAATGCTTTTAACCTGCACCACTTTAGCTAGCTATATACCCAGGTGACAGCTGTTCAGGAAGGGTTACTGAAAAGGTATTCATAAATACCTGCATGCTTGTTATATCAACATACTGTACTGATCAGAAGTTTGTCAGATTTAGTGATTGCATGATGTGTTTTGATAAACGAGGCTGTGTTTACAGAAGCAGACTGCATGTATCTGCAGAGCTTTGTGATGTAAGGGGATTGCAATCAGATCTGAGTAATCCATCCGTTCAGGCTTCGAGAACCATCATGGGATCAGAGCCACAATACAGTCTGTCAGGCCAGTGAGGGGATGACATCACGTGTTCCCACCAGGGACTTTTATTGCCGCGCATTACTACATTTTGCGCCAGGGGACACCTGCAAGCTCTGATTTAACATCAGGCCTTGGGAATACACATTCGTTCCATTCTGCTTTGTTCCTGTGACGCTCTTGTTTCCCGCCTCATTCGACCTTGAGCCTCACCTGATCTACCGTCGCTTCATTTTGTTCTGTAATCTTTTCTGTATTTCATCCCGAGATGTATGACTCAGCCAATTTGATGTGCCATCAATCTCAGACTCGATGTTATGATTTTAAAGACAGTGGCTGAAAAGTGAAACACAGGCATCCTTCAGAAACACGGTGAACCTTTCTTCAAGAAACACTTCCAAACTAGCGAGAATAGCAACGGCAGCGTTGGCACCGAGAGAAGCCTGAGATGTGTGTCTGAAAGAGATGGGAGAGATGTATAGCCTTGAGATACCTGTCTCTCACAGACACAGCTCTATTCTCCCATCTGTTTCCATGTATTTAGTTTGTAAGTCATTGAACGTCTGTGTTTGCATCTTGACAGATTGAGCTCACTGTGAGCAGGTTGAAGACGGTGTCTCTATAAGTGTTGGACATTCTTTGACTGCGTCATGGTCACATAATTGTTTGACTATACACCAGACACTGGGGTATTGTTCTGGTGATCCCTGTTGTATTTAGTCTTGTTTCATGGGTCCTTCTCTGTTTGTAGGTTGTAGTGTAGTAAACACTGGCTCTATCGGGAGGTTGAAAGATGGGAATGGACATTCACAGTTCTGGGATCAGTCTTCAGAGAACCCACTGGCTACCTGGAGGAAAGCAAATAGTGGAATGTCAAGACAGGCCCCCAGAGTCTGTCGTGTACACCAAAACACTGACCTGTCCTGAACATGCATTAGCAAACATTTTTATTAAGGAATAGGAGTAGCGGTTAATGAGTTCCCATTAAAATAAGCCTTCACCTCCAGCTAGCAGCTTGCAGGGAGTGAAGTAGAGATCCCAAACGAATGGTGGGCTAGGTAAACCAGCACCACTTTCTTAAAATAGCTTGGAATCATACATTATTCGTATTGGGACTTCCAGTTCCGTGGAGCAGCTTTTGCTGCAATGCTTATTGTCTCCTCTTGTTTTCTTCAGGCCTCCCTATTTCAAAAGAATCCCTAAAGTCATTAGCATAGCTTTGTGCTAGTTAGCTAGTCAGTGGGTGACTAAGGATGACACTTCCTTCTGAAGTGACATTACAGCTTATTACACTCAGTATATGGTATTCCACTGTGTTAAAACTGCTTGCTGTCTGTTCTCGCTGTCGGCTGTGTTTTCTTCTTGTTGCCGGCTGTTGCCGGGCGAGCACGGAGGGAGAACATGGCAACAGCAGTCCTCCAGAGATGGGAAAGCAGCTCCCAGCCTGCCAATCCCTACATCACGCTCTGTCCCCTGGGCTTACTAAAGCGTGAAGGATGCTGGGATGACATGTCCTCCAGAACCTGACATATTGTCAGGAGTGATGCTGCAGCTGCAAACACACACACACACACACAATTGTCGCAATTTCCCTTATTGATCAGGGCCACACCCATGAGCATACACACACTTCTGCTATACACACAATATGCACACCGTATACACACAATATTCACACAGTGACATGCATTCACAAGAATACAAAGCCAAATAGACATTCATACACGTGCACAATGCTGGTCTGGGCTGATAATGGAATCCCTGTCCGCTCCATGTTCCTTCGTTCCAGTGGATAATGGGCCATTCTGCTGGATGATGAATGGTTAAGGCTCAGCCTTTATAATGGCCAACACTGATAACTGGAAGGGCCAGCTATCTGGAGGGGCCAGCACATTCACCAAATGCACAAACGGTGTTTCATGTAAGATGTCAGGTCTCATGAGCACTTGTGTGTGTGTCTGTATGAGAGAGATGTGTGTGTAGATATGTTTATCTCTGAGTTTGTGCCTGTGTGAATGTGTCTGTGTGTGTAGGCAGCGTGTGTGTTTGTGTGTTTGCATGTGTGATATGAAGGTTGATGAATAATTCAGCACTGACTCCATGGGGGGACTGTCAGTGACCAGAGTCAGGAGTTATTTCATGTGTGACTGACTGTTACCAAACTGCATTAGCGAACTCAATCCTTACTGTGGCTGTGGGTTTGATAAGGAAACACTGACTCATATCAGAGTGTATCGTAGTGCCACTGAATACAATAAACATCACTACTTCCTATGAATAATATTTGCAATAATTTCGTCAAACTTGTCAATTTGGCCACTCATTTCTGACTGCATAGGAATGCCTCAGCTCATTCTAAACAAATATAAGTCAAACATGTATTACTATTCAATAACATAAAATTACTGAAATCATGGGGGTCCATGTGGCATAGTGGGCTAAGTCACTGCCTTGCAGGACAATCTACGTCATAATAGTTAATGTTTCGAGCCTGACTATGGCTTCTCTGACTTTGTCCGGATTAGGGTTGGACTGGGACAAAAATCTGCCCTGGCATTTTGGCTCATACCGGCCCACAACAATATGTCGGACACCACCCACCAGTACACCATTCATCCCCTTAAATATACATACCTACTGTACTACTCCCCCAGACCGCTACAAAGCTGAGTAGTAAGTGCTGAGGACCAGTATACTCACTCTCTCCTAACTGAGTCTATGGTGACCAGAGGTGGCAGTGGAGTAGGGTCTAAACAAACTACATACTCACATAGAAGTACAAGTCATTCAGTGGAGTAGGGCGTATGCAATCTACATACTCACATAGAGGTGCAAGTCATTCAGGGGATTAGGGCCTACACAATCTACATACACACATAGAAGAAAGAGAAGATCTAAGATGGCGCCGCTGTGTGTGTTTCGCCGATTACCTAAGCTTAGTTTGTTGTTGATTTTCCTGTTCCTACTACTTGTTACTCGATATGTCTCATCGCTGCTGCTGCATGACCACCTGATCCTTTTCAGTATCTGTAATTCTGTGAAGAAAATGCAGATCTACGGCTCTGGCGGACAGTCAAATACGCCGCCACCTTTCCTGGCATCCATACCAGCCTATCTACGGCATCAGCCCTGCCTTATGCTCCGCAACAAGCGCTGCATGAGCTGCGGCAAGAGAGGTAGAGACTAAGCGGTGTTCAGTTTGCATGGCGCTGATCAACACTAAATCACTCACGAATAAGACTTTCATCCTTAATAACGTTTCTTTCTTTTGTTGACGGAAACCTGGCTGAAATTAGGTGACAACAGCAACTTCTCGGAGCTCCTCCCTCCCGGCTGCTCTTTTCTCAACCCCCCGCGAGTGTCAGGTCGAAGCGGTGGCCTGGCCACACTCTTCAAAGATGAGAGCAGATGCAGATTATTACCTGCATTCTGTTATAATAGTTTTGAACTTCAACTGTTTATGGTTGATCTAGATTAATTTGTGTTATGTACAGTTATTTATCGCCCAGCAAATATCAACAAGGATTAAATGCTTGAGTTTTCTGAGTTCTTCACTAATGTTGTTCCAAAACATGACAAGCCCCTGGTGTGTGGTGACTTCATTATTCATGTGTGTTGCCCCTCAAACCTATTTGCTAATGATTTTAAAACCCTGTTGAAATATTTTGGCCTTAATCAATGGGTAGAAAGGTAGACACGTAATCTTGGCCACACCTTGGATCTCATTATCTCCTATGGGCTTTCAGTTACAGAAACTGGTTTCTCTGATCATTTCTCCATCAGTTTTGAGATCAGTGTTCCCCCACCTGCTAGTGAGCCTGTCTCCTCAGCTTCTAGGCGCCGATGCATCACCTCCTCTTCAGCTGGAGAGTTTGCTTCTGCGTTTGTGGACTCTCAGTTTTATGCCATGAATGGTCTGGTCTCTCCCTCTTCCCCTGGTAACATTCTCTCTGTGTTTCATTCCACAAGTACTGAAATCCTAGACTCTGTTGCCCCTCCTCGGACTAAAAATATTAACCCTAAGGCAGGCCCCTAGCTAAATGACCCCACAAGGGCCCTTAGGCAACACTGTAGACAAGCTGAACGAAAGTGGAAGAAGGACAATTACATGTAGCACTGGGTTTATTAGTCTAGCCACATACCAGAAGGCAGTGAAGGTGGCGAAGATGCACCATCTCTCTTCTGTCATAGCTAGTAGTTGCCATGAACCAAGAGTGTTATTTAACACTATAAACTCTGTCGTAAATCCATGCACCTCTGCTCCGACAGAGGTTTTAACCAGTACCTGTGAGAAGTTTCTCTGTTATTTTATTGACAAAGTAACATCTGTCAGGCAATATGCCAGTGTTAATTTTAATTATAATATGTTTGTACCTGCTGCTCCTGTGCACTCTGCTGTGTTTGAGGAATTTACTGAGGTAGTGCAACTCATAAAACCTATTATCTGTTCCTTAGACATTGTTCCCGCCAGGATGGTGAAGGAGGTTTTTAATAGCACTATTGGGCCGAGCCTACTTACCTGTCTTAGTTTAGGTTCTGTCCCTGCTGCCTTTAAGCATGCTGTGGTCAGGCCCCTACTTAAGAAGCCTCATCTTGACCCGTCAGTGTTGTCCAATTTTAAACCAGTCTCTCATCTGCCTTTTCTTTCAAAGATCTTGGAAAAAGTTGTTTTCATACAGCTACAAGCCCTTTTGCAACAGAACTCTGTGATTGAAAAATTTCAGATCACGTCATAGCACTGAATCTGCACTGTTGAGTGTACACAACGATATTGCCTTGTCTGTAGATGCTGGGATTCCTGCTGTTCTAGTGCTTTTGGACCTCACAGCGGCTTTTGATACGGTGGACCATGCAGTCCTCCTCTCTCGCCTTGATCATTGCGTAGACATCCGAGGCTCTGCACTTCAATGGTTCTCTGATGTGATTGGTGACCTCTCCTTGTCAGTTGCTCTTCTCTCCTGTGGGGTACCCCAGGGTTCAATTATTGGCCCATCCTGTTTTCCTTATATACTGTATGTTGCCTTTAGGAGCTATTATAGGAAAGCATAACCTGTCATTTCATTGTTATGCAGATGATTTGCAAATTTATTTGCCTATGAAACCGAATGACAGTGTGGCACTAAACTCCCTGCTTGGTTTTATTAAGGATATTAAGTTGTGTCTTTCATAAAACTTTCTTAACTTAAGTGAAGCTAAAACTGAGTATATCATCTTCAGCACTTCATGCATGCCAAATGGTCCTGCTTGGAGTTTGGGAGCTCTAACCTCATACCTTAAGCCAGCTGTCAAAATCTTGGAAGTTACTTTTAACTGCAACATGAAATCGATGACAAGCAGATCAGCAATGTTGTTAAAATGAGCTTTTTTCAGCTTCATCTCCTGGCTAAAGTTAAGCCGTTCCTTAACAGACATGATCTAGAAAAGGCAAACCATACGTTTATTAGCTCAAGGTTGGATTACTCTAATGCTCTTTATGTTGGTCTGAATCAAACCTCCATCTCTCGACATCAACTTTTGTAAAATGCTGCTGCCCGCTTTTTAACAAATACATGTAGACGTGCACATATCACTCCCGTTCTCTACAACCTACATTAGATCCCTGTGCATTTTAGAATAAATTTTAAGATTTTGTTTGTTTTCAAGGCCTTAAATGGTCTGGCACTGGAGTATTTGACTGAGATTTTAATGCTGCGTGAGCACAACCGGTCATTACGGTCCTCAAAAAAACTAGTTTTAAAAGTCCCAAGGTCAAGGTATAAATGATGGGGTGATCAGGCTTTTGCAGTTGCCGCCCTGGAGACTATGGAACAAGTTACCCCCTGATATTCACTTTATTCCAGATGTAGCACTTTTTAGATCCAAACTCAAAATCTATTAATTTAGAATGGCTTTTAATACATACTAGTGGTGTGACAATTTCATCCTTCTCTTCCTGTTTCTATGTAACCTTTTCTGTATTTTCAGTTTTTTTATTGTATGAAAAATTGTTTTATTCTAGGTCTCTGACGTAAAGTACTTTGGACACATGTTGGTTGCTGTAAAGTGCTATATAAATAAATGTTGATTGATGTTGAGAAGTACAAGTCTTTCAGTGGAGCAGGGCTACACAATCTACATATTCATAGCAGGCTCAGGAGGGGCAAATTAGCCTACAACCTGTTCCACCCTGCCTCTTCTACTGCCAACTCAACAACCTGGTTGACTAGACCTGTGGTTCCCAATCCTTTCCTGTAGGACCACCAGCCAGTCCTTGTGTTTGAACTACCTGTGAGCACACCTGATTCAACTTGACTACTAAGTGCTTTATAATTGTTTCAGGTAAATCTTACGGGCTATAGCTAAGCTCTGGCATGGCTGGTGGTATTCCAGGAGATCATTGAGGACCACTGGACTAGAGAGAGAGAGAGAGAGAGAGAGATACGGATACATGATTATCTGTATCCGTACTCGGAATGGGCATGGCCTTCCCGGAAGTGAGCAAAGCTACCCGGAAGCGGTTATTTCGGCCTGACATTGATTTGGTTTATTTATTATTATACCAGCCCCAGAATTGCATCGGCACACCGGAGAAATGCCTGGTATGCCAGATTACCAGTCCAGGCCTGGTTCGGATCATCCATTACGAGGCTTTGCAAATTGGAATAGCGCTGCGCGGGATTTGAGCTAGATATGTCGGATTATCTACCTTGCCACGTTACTCTTCAGTGAATCCAGGTGTGCAGATCGGGCACCTGTAAATTCAATTGCGGAAGTATATTTGGTGAGTGTAATCATCCCACACATGATCTGAAGGCTTCCCTGTTGGATGAGCAGTACAAAATAAATCCCCCAGCTTGGCGACATGTGGTTGGTTGAACCATGTGAGCGCCGTTCATCATCCTTTCCAAGGAGTTGTGGAGCTGCCGACAAGGCAGGGTTAGTGGGAAATTCGACAACACCAATTGGGAGTGAAGAAAAAATCAAAAAAGAAAAGAATTTACTCAATTCATGTAAAAGCTGCTCAGCAGGTACTTCCAGAATCTTTGAATGACTACAGTGTAGACGTCTGGAAAGTTTTGCGTGAAAGTTTTAGCACTGCCTTTCAGCTAATGCTTTGTAAAAAGCCCCTCCTGAATGATTGGTTGTAAAAGTTGTTTGTCTAAAGAGAACACTCATTGGAAAAATGTTTTCTCTACTTCTGAATTTGCAAAAAAAACTAGCATTCTGACCAGAACATGTGTTGTTACCCAAGGTCTGGCCACGCGAGGCTAGAAGTGACCTAGCAGATGTGTCTTTTATTTTATAGCGTTTGCTAATTGGTAATAGCTCCCTGAGTGTTAACCTTTGTTTTCATTGTACATCTTAAAATGTTTTCTCCAGATATCTGCTTTGTCCCTATCTGTCCCTTCTTTGTCCCTATCTCACCCTCCTCTCTCTCTGGTCCATGTCTCACACCCTCCTCTCTCTCTGGTGTTTGTCTTACATCTTTGTCTCTCATCCTGTCTCACACTCTTCTCTCTCTCTGGTGGCTGTCTCACATCTTTGTCTATCATCCTGTCTCACACCCTCCTCTCTCTCTGGTCGCTGTCTCACATCTTTGTCTCTCATCCTGTCTCACACCCTCCTCTCTCTCTGGTGGCTGTCTCACATCTTTGTCTCTCATCCTGTCTCACACCCTCCTCTGTCATGGGCCTGTTACAGTCGGGTCCCAGTGTGATTTATAACCACGCATGCCTCTCAGCAGCTAAATCACTGTCCGTGCCCTGCTGGAGGAAATGTGTGAAGTGACATGACACTGATCATTAGTAAAATCTGGTTTGAATAATAATGCTGACTGTGATACCTGTAGCATACATTACTATACTATATTACTAATATAGTATCAGAGTGATCATCACCACCAGTGACACTATGACACAAGCTCATCCTCTACATCAGATGTTAATACTGTACATGTAAGGTTACCCGTGCCATGTCGGGAATACTTTAGAAAACCTTTGTCAGTCAAGACCATTTGCCACTGCATCCATAGATGCAAGTTAAGACTTTACTATGTAAAGCAGAAGCCATACATCAACATTGTCCAAAAGCGCCGCTTATTTCTCTGGGCTCGAACTCATCTGAGATAGGCAGTAGCACAGTAGAATTGTGTTCTCCGAGCCAAAGAGAAACAGGACAATCCAAGCTGTTATCAGCATCAGGTTTAAAAGCCAGTGTCTGTTATGGTATGGGTGTGTGTCAGTGCCCATAGCATGGGTAACTTGCACATCTGTGCAACATTATGCAGAAAGATGTATACACATTTTGAAGCAACATATGCTGCCATCCAGACGTTGTCTATTCCAGGGACATCCCTAATTTTTCCAGCAGGACAACA
>JACXGM010034025.1:0-12102 GCA_016801145.1 Umbra pygmaea
TTAGTAAGTTGAAAAAACTATTTAAAAATAATGTACTGAAACTATATGAATCCATTTAAAGAGTGATACATGAGCTAGCTGAGCTCGTTGCTATTTGGGTTGTACAACTGGGCTGAATACGCAATTCTAAAGTTTTTGTGTTTTGTTTACTTTGTTTGTCTACAACAGATTGATGCATAACACTAAATTGTAATTAATTATATAGTATAAAAATTATAGGTGTTAAAAACGGTAGGCAATATAAGCGAGAGCTTCAGCCTACACCTGTTTCAGACTGCTGATAGGATTTGTAAATATATAGTTGGTGGTCAGCTCAATTGCTGTTGATGCAAGTCTGTCTGTCTGTCTGAAATAAATTCTATTCTATTCTATTCTATCTATTCTATTCTATTCTCTTCTAAAAACATGTGACATCTCCCCACTTAAAACACCCAAAATTTAAAAAATTCACCAATTGTGCCCATTTGAAGCATACTCACCTTTATTTTCTGAGTTTATGCATAGAGAAAAAAAAAATATCTGAGAATATGAATCTCTGGGTTTAAAGCTCCGAAAACCCAGGTCTGACCCTGAATGATAGGATCTATAGTTTTTAAATTGACTAGATGTGAATTGTGTGTAACCCAAATTAATGCAACGCAACAACTACAGGGAGTGGACAGAGTAATGACACAACATCGAAGGGACTTTCACTTTGAACTAAATCACTATTACAAACAGCTGCAGAGGTCACATTAGGTTGATTGACAATTAGCAGTAAAAACAAACAATTTGCAGCTATAAAGAGGTCAGATAATTAGCACTTTGATTAGTTAGTTCAAAGGAACATGAAGCCACTAACAGAGTTTAGGTGGATTGATCACAAGAAGTCTAGAAATGTTTGATGTCAGTCTTGAAATTCATGACAGCATATACTGAACATGGACAAAATGCATTGTTAAAGACTCAATAATAACCAAATAAGTGAGTCAGCACCTCTGTGACCCAGCCTAAAAAAAAACAGTCTGCCTTGATTTCCACAGAGCTAGTGTTTTTGGTAGGTCTGCCATTCAGAAACTCCTTGTATGAATGGCAGACCTACCATCTTGTAGACCAAGATGCAACACTTGGTGTACATAGCAAAATACCAGGACCTCTGAGCAATGGAAAAATGCAATATGTTCTAATGCTTGGTCATGCTTCATTCTATTTTCCACATCTGGAAAGGTTTATGATTGGAAAAAGCCCAAGGATGTCTTCCTACCACAATGGATGCTGCCAACTGTTAAACATGATGGTGGATTTGTAATGGTATGGGCAGCCATCTTGAGGTTAAGTCCAATGATTGCTCTGCATGGTCGTACAACAGCCAAGGAATTTAAGGCTATTGTATAGGACCATGTGCACCCTATGCTGAAAACTCTGTTCCCTCAACACACTGCTAAACAAATTCAATAGTGATTTAATGAACACCAGCATCACCTCATCTAAACATCATCAAACCTTTATAGGATTAGATAAACTAGAAGTTTATAATCTTGAAGAATGGTGCAATTTCCCACTACTTACATATCAGGATTTGTATGAAAGTATTCCAAGAAGGATTGGAGCTGTCTTGATGACAAGAATACAAACCCATTCCTGATTAGTTCCTTAATATTAATGATATATATTGCAAGGTGTTTCCATTATTTTGTCAATAATGTATGTCAGTGAATAGCATGCTGTGCCACCATATTGTCACATTTTATATTACACTTGTGTGAACACAGGTTGGAAAATTATTTGCTCCTACTAAAACAAGAACTTTAATTTTGTCTCGACCAAAATATTAAAATGAGCGAGGAACCAAAAAATAGGCTTTTGACATATTCAGCACAAGCATTGGGTGTGTCAGAGAAACTTAAATGCTTTTTAAGGGTAATACGGTATTTTCCTCATATTGTAGACTACATCAAGTTAACTCACCTGGGACTAGGATATTGATGGATTCAAGACAATGTCATTTTTGTTGGTCTCCGGATCTCTATTATTAAATCTATTAATTGTCCAGTCATATATATTGAGGTAAAATTGCGTGAAATGCATTTACAAAAGGTCACATTTTCCGCAGGCCCTATAGACAAACAAATTCTGACATATACAACTTCTGAAAGTTTTTTCTGTTTTATACTATTATGCATATAATGCATTTCTTTGCTAAACCTCAGTACTCATTCATGCCTTTATTTGTTGTACAGTATTTCCTTTTCACAGCCATGCAATATTGGGATTTTACCTTCAGGCCAGAATAAAAAGTGCCCCCATTGTCCTTCCATACTACTCTCTCATCCGCGGACCTTCTTAGCTAGCACCGATGCTAATTAACTTCTGATGCACACCAACAGTGTGCTTAATGTTATTGTGTTTGTAGTGACATGTAAAGGTAGCTGCATACACACAATAGATACACATGGCAAGGCAGTGTTTAATTTCACCACACCACCAGTAAGGTACAAACCGTTGTGTATTCATTTATTCCTATGTTAAATTGCTAACATTGCGTATAACTCTACGCTGGCTGTATTTTATTGGGTGTAATTCTATAACCAATTTGGATAAGCTTGTTTGGTCCTATTGAATATACTTGCATGCCATTTTAATCAACATACAACTTCAGAGCTAAAAACAATTTAATTCCGGGTGTCAGCACTGGAAGTTCTGGAGCTCAAAACAAAGAGTGAAAATTTAAAAGGGGTCTGAATACTTTCCGTACCCACTGTATATGTACATATATGTAGAAATATACAAAAAATTGCATTTTTTATATAAGTGACATATTTCCTCATTTTGTAATTCAAATTTAGTGGTAAAAAAAAAATTGTCATATATATTCAAAAAACATTGTGCATTCAGAGATGCTCATCTGCAGGCACACAATGTTGAGAAAACGTTGAGAAGGCAAGGCAAGGCAAGTTTATTTATATAGCACATTTCATACACAATGGCAATTCAATGTGCTTTACATAAACAGGAAAACACAAAAATTTAAAACAGATAAAAATTAAAGCATTTAAATTGAAGGGAAAAACAGTTAGAAAAATAGTACAGAAGAATAGTACAGAAGGCGTCTTTTGGTTGTAAAGACGTGGACTAGATGTCTCCCATTCACTGCAGCTGAAAAACTTGCCCACAGCATGATGCTGCCACCACCATGCTTCACTGTAGGAATGGTATTGTCCAGGTGATGAGCGGGACCTAGTTTCCTCCAGACATGGCGCTTGCCATTCAGGCTATAGAGTTCAATCTTTGTTTGATCAGACCAGAGAATTTTGTTTCTCACGGTCTGGGATTCCATTGGGTGCATTTTGGCAAACTCCAGGCGTGTTCTCATGTGCCTTTTACTGAGGAGTGGCTTCCGTCTGGCCACTCTACCATACAGGCCTGATTGGTGGAGTGCTGCAGAGATGGTTGTTCTTTTGGTATGTTCTCCTCTCTCTACAGAGAAATGCTGGAGCTCTGTCAGAGTGACCATCAGGTTCTTGGTCACCTCCCTGACTAAGGCCCTTCTCCCCCGATCGCTCAGTTTGGCCGGACTGCCAGCTCTAGAAAGAGTCCTGGGGGCTCATTTATAAAACTTTGCGGTGGATTTGCGTCAGAAGTAGCGTACGGACGAAATATAGGACGTGCGTACGCAAAGAAATATTCAGATTTATAAAACCGTGCGCACACACGTCCTACGCCCTTTTCCCTTTATAAATCACAATCAACTCTAAATGTGGCGCAGCTTTTGCGGCTGCATGTCACGCCTGTAATTGCCCATAAATAGTCAGTGAAACGCCCAGAAATTAATATTCATTGATTGAGAAATCATGGCAAACAGAGAGAGGAAAACCAAGAAAAGAAACTTCAGTCAATGTGAAGTAGAAAATATTGTTGGCGAGGTGGAAAAGAGGAGGAAAATGTTGTTTAAAGGGCAAAGTGTGCCGTTTACCAATGACGAAAAGGCGTTGGAGTGGCAAAAGGTTGTAGATGCTGTAAGAAAGTTGGACCGTGGCCCAAATTAAAAGTGGTCAGATATCAGTCGATGTCAAAGCGTCTAGCTCTTCATCGCAAAAGTGTGTCTGCCACGGGTGGGGTAAAATTGGTTACATTACAGCAACATATCTGCATCACAAATTATTTGGAAATTGATCGAATGAAAATCCTTTCGATTAATGAAAGCATTTTCATTCTCATTTGGTGCCCTTATTATGGCAACATAAGTGCAGTCAATAGCACCGATTACATTTGGGATACCGGACATAGCTGAAATTGCGCTTTTTTGTTTGCCTGTTCACCCGCGGTGTATGGAAACTTTATGTAATCATGCGACACACCAATTACACCTATTAACACGTCTGGCATAACCCGACTAAGGTTTGGTTGTGAAATCCCAGACCTGTTAACCAATTCCCTCTGGAAAGTGCCAGTCGTCAGAAATCCAAGTGTTGTAAGGACTTGAAGTGGGACTGGCACGGCATGGTTTCTCCAAGTGCTCCTCTTTAACTCTGGGCCCAATAGAGCACAGAGGTCCAAATGGACGCCCCGAGGAAATCGGAACTGGCTCATAAGCCACTCGTCCTCGTTTGCCAGCAAGTCTTCTTGCTGTCTGAAAATGCGTTCCCTCCGAATCCTTCCATTTGCCACATCTTCTAACAGCGCAAGATCAGCCATTGGGCGTCATTACGCATTGGGTTGGCATAATGGCTTTTTATGACCATGCAGGTGATTGTATCTGATCAGCTACAGATGTCGGTATTCATGTAATTGTAAATGGGATTATGCGCGAATGGAATTAATTCCAGCTTTCAAAATGGTTCAGACATCCGTCACGATGGAACAATTTATGGATGGAAATGAAACGGACTAACGGCATATACATGAACACCATGATTCCATAGCTGATGACATTTATGAACACAACTTTCCCCAGTGGACAATAAGGATATCTATCTAATCTAATGTACGTCTGCTCCGCCAGACGGACGCATCGACAAGGATATGTTTTCAACATTATTTTGTTTACCGTATTATTTATGAGGATGAATTACATAACATGGCAATATAATTACAGAATGTTTGAGTGTTCTTTTTGCAAATATGTCTTCGTTTGCATTTCAGTTGGCTACAATCTTGTTTTATTTAATTCGTATTCCACCACAGGCTGTTGATTGTAAGAATGGCTTTGTGAAATGTTCATATTATTAATGAGAGGCAGTATTTCGTTTTTGTTTAGCTACACAACGGTCTGCAGTTTCAGACAGCTTCAGGTGTTTCACACATCTGCCGGTGGTGTCGCCATTTCTCATTTTACCCGTTTTTTTGCGTACGCATGGGTTGGAGTTTCCGTGAAGGACCGCACATTTTCCCGTCAAGTTTGCTTTTTACAAATCCCAATTATTGCGTAAAGAGCGGCGTACGCCTTCTTTTGTGCGTACGCCACGTTTATAAATGAGGCCCCAGGTGATTACAAACTTTTTTGGTTTGTGCTCCGACATGCATTGTTAACTCTGGGACCTTATATAGACAGGTGTGTACCTTTCCAAATCATGTCCAATCAACTGAATTTACCACAGTTGGACTCCAATCAGGTTGTGGAAACATCTCAAGGATGATCAGTGGAAACAGGATACACCCGAGCTCAATTTTGAATGTCATGGCAAATGCTGTGAATACTTATGTACATGTGCTTTTTTCATTTTTTATTTTTAATAAATTTGTAAGATTTCAAACACACTTTCACATTGTCATTATGGTGTATTGTTTGTGGAATTCTTTGGGAGATAATGGAGTGCTGTGGGTTTTTCTTTGTATCTCGAACAACTCTTCTGGCAGTTTAGGCTGACATGTTTCTTTGGCTGACATCTACTTGACCTTGACTTGGTATCAAGAGAACCCTGAATCTTACACTTCTTAATAAGTGATTGAACAGTACTGACTGGTATTTGCAAGGCTTTGGACATCTTTTTATAAACTTTCCAACTTTATGTAGTTCCAGTACCTTATCACACAGTTCTTTTGACAGTTCTTTTCTGCTCCCCATGGCTCAGTATCTACCCGGCTCAGTGCATCCACGTGAGAGCTAACAAACTCATTGACTATGTATACACAGACACTGACTGCATTTTAATATGCCACAGGTGTGTGACGTTAACCTTTAATTCCCATTTTAACCTGTGTGTCACCTTGTGTGTCTGTAACAAGGCCAAACATTCAAGGGTATGTAAACATTTGATCAGGGCCATTCCTTCCATGGAGCCTGAGTCTGTGGCCCACAGAGTGAGCGTCCGGTTTGGCAAAGTGACGCAAATGCGGAAGTGCCTTAAACCTGCATTCTATCTGAATTCCAGCTGGGGGCGATACATATGGTTGCAAAAGAGCTTGGTTTCTGTAATAGTCTACGAGAATGAGAGACACTTCTCACTTGATTTATTACCTCAGTAAACATTTTCTGACAAGACACTCAAAGGAGTTGGTAGTTCAGTTTTTCCGGTAAGTAACATTACATATCCCTATCTTCTAAAATCGTCACAGCCGCAACCAAGATGTCTGCGCCCGTAACAGCAAATTCAATGACCCAAATCCGATCTTCACAAACCAATGGGTGACGTCACACATATTACGTTCAGTGATATATACGGTCTATGCTCCATCCCCACCAAATCCATGACCCAATAGATTGTCCGTTCTGCCTGCCAAATATCCACAGCTGGTATCATTTCCATTCATTATTACTTGCATTTAAGTCTCTGTGTAAGCCGTGCATTTCAAGGAAGTAGAGGATGTTTTTGACTCATCGTAGTCATTCTGATTTCGAATTAAACACCATGTAATTTATCCTTCTCCATTATCTCTGACTGTTCCCCGCTCCCTGACCATTGTCCCGTAACCAAAAAAGTAAAACAATTTCTCTGAGGTAAATAAATTGGACTTTTTTAGCCAAAGTGAAAACCATTACATTTGACAAAAATAGTCACATCAGCCAAAGAACACTGTCCCTATTGTAAAGTATAATATGCTGGTGGGATTTTAGCTTTGGACCCAGCTAGTGTAGCTATAGCAGAAGCAAATGAACATCCTAATAAATACCAAGCACTCTCTGTGAATTATGGGGAAGTCACATTGTCTGTATTGGATTTGTTGTGTAGGTGACTGGATCACTGAGAGTAAGACCTGCTCTCCATCCAGTCTTGCCTGTAATTTCCTTTCTGGGATGAGCTGGTGATTTGCATGATTATATCAGCCAGTCGTTCATTACCAACCGCCAGCAAACCAACAAATGCCAGCCTCTCGCTGTCTTCACCCTGACACTATATATTACGAAATGACAAACACGCTCCTTTCATACAATCAGCCGACTTTCCTAGTCTGACTTTGGCTATAACCCACACTTACACACAAACTGATTCTGTCAACAAAAGGATAACAGAAGAGAAGGAAAACACACTCCCACAAACGTTCACACACATGGACACACACAAAACACACATTGGCACACTGGGAGCACTAGTCCTATATGGAAACATCAGCACCTATGAGAGGAGGGTTAGGTGGGGGACTGAACCAGGCACAGTCAATTTGTACATCGACAAAACCAGGCTTCAGGTTTAAAGGTTCATATTTTAGAGTTAATCTATCTAAAACAGACACTCCAAGGTCTGAAACCAGTGCTGGACTAGGGATTAAAGGACACAATTCTCCGGGTCATTCTAAGTGACAATGCAGTTAGTCCTTTTCTTAGATCGTACTGTGAAATTGTTAACAGTTAATCCATGTTTTCAAGCAAATGTTGCATAGAACCTTAAATTAAATTATGTGGGCACGGACATCGAACGTCTGTAAATAGTGACGTGAGTGATCTGTGCTCCAGGATGCAAAGATCGGTGAAAGCTGTGAAAGCCCCAGGTCGATAGTGGTGTGTGTACATACATACATGAATTTATGCATGTTTCTGGGTGTGACACACCTCAACCTCTTCTTCACAAAACAACACGGGTCAATATGTGTGCAGGGAAGATTTATCGCTGGTGCAGACAGCAGCTTCGCGATAGGCCAGGGCAGCATTCTGGGAGGTGTAGGTCTCTATAAGAGATTTACTGGTCTAGTCCATGCTTTAGTGTAAAGCATGCCTGAGACATGCAAGCAGTGGATGGAGAGGATAAGGACTATAGGCAGGGCTTACTGGGGATTCAGGCTCATATCCTGGCTTCATGCAGTGCTGGGACTCATTACCGTGTTTCGCTGTGCTGGTTTTACTGGAATGTGCTAAAACCTAGTGTGTGTGTTTTTTTGTGAGTATGTATGTGTATGTGTGTGTGTGTGTGTGTGTGTGTGTGTGTGTGTGAGAGCGTGCATGGCTATGAGTTGGGGGTAGTTAATAGCTATGTGGGAGGACTAGAGCTCCAACCTCACAATTTCAAAAAATCCATAAAAATGACAGTTACCACGGGATAATAACAAATTGCCTGCGATAATACAGGGCCATGTCATATATAGGACAATGTAATATAAACATGTTTTTATTATTATTATTATTGTTTTGACATCCGTGCCCCAGTCTACTTCAGTTCAGTTAAGACAGATTCCATGTTTCTGACATGCTGAATTAGTGTACGCATTTATGTAGCATTCTACAATTGAGCCGTGACGTAATATACAATTCCTATCACCCCAGTCATCCAGGTACAGTGAGCTGCTTTTTGAAACTAATCCAAGTATTAAGTGCAGCAGCAATACTGTTCAGTGTTCATTGCTCTGGTGCTTTGATGTTTGTCTTAATGCTTTATCTTGTTATCTTGTTATGCTTTTGTATTCCCCCAAGCAACGTAAACCTCCCTCGGGTGCGCTAATATTCTCTCTCATCCGCAATCTATAGGAAAAATAAAACGCCATGTTTTATGTTTGAACTGGAAGTGGGAATTTGCTGTGACCATAATGATGATGAGCCTCCTAATTACTCAGGTCATGAATAATTCATGAGTTGAAAGTGTGTCAGCTGTGTGATCGAAATTGAACCGTCGGCACATTCCCTGGCAGGGAGGAGGTCGAGGAAGACACACGTGTGAGTAGCCTGTAGAGGACATGTGAAATACGCAATCAGCCTTCATGGATAACCATATGCCCTTTCCACTTAGTCTATGCAATGTACTCTAAAATAAATCGCAGGGCTTTGCAAAAAAAGATGTGTTAAGGTTTTAATAATCAGAATTAATTATATCATATTAATGGAAGGTGATAAAAAGGACAATATGTTACAGCATACCTTATCAAAAAGATTTAACATGTTATGTTATAGCCTGAGATTTAAACAGATATCCCAGTAGAATATCACCTTGAAACACTTGAGTAACCTCTAACGATTGTTTGATGCAAGAGAATGCAGAAATTAATTGGTTGATCATTCAACACAGATGGGTGTGTAACTTCGATGGCTTACTCAAAGCACTTCAATTGAATATCGACAGATACGCTTTAAATTAATCAATGACCGGTATAAGGGATAATTAATAACCACAACTCAGAATCACCGTTAAGTTCTATCAAACAACAGCTGAGAAACCTGTCACATTAAGTGGTGAGGATTGAGGGACTAGTAAGCTATTTGTGGTTTTAAATTTGTTATAGCACTTTGTTCATTATACTGTGATGTTGTCTTAACTGAATAGTTATGGCATAGCCCTTTATTACACATCCTTTCTCCGTACAGTAGCCTGTTTGTGCCCGTTTTTCTAACAGTTTAGAACATTTTAAAAAAAGCTGTATTTTTTTCTAATTTCTCCATAAAAAACAAAGTAACAACACTTAATTTGATGGCTACAATCTAACTAGTAATTAGGCAGATTTCTCAAGCTTCACATTTCTATAATTTTTTAAATAATGTTTTAAGGTATATTTACTCTTTAAGGAATCAATCTTGAGTACATGGTGCAAAAAAATACTAAAATATATAAAACTAGATTAGGTACAATTTCTGGGGAAATTGTGTGAAGCGTTCTTGCCGCCACTAGTAGTCCGCACGTTTCAGTACCTTTCTTGTGTCTGTAGTGTAAAAAATCTGGGAGTAGTGGCACTGAAGAATTTCTCCATTTATTCCTATGGGACTTTTTTAACGCTATTATTTTGAAAACCGTTTTTCAAAACCTTTCACGAAATGACAGGAATGTTAAGGGGAACAAGCCGCACATTTTGGTACTAGCTTTTGTGTGTAGCATTAAAACTCTGGGAGCAGTAGCGCTCGGAAATTTCGGCCCGTTCATTCCTATGGGATTTTTTTGCCACGAAAACGGTAATATTGCCCGAATCATTTTACGAAACCTTCCACATAACAATAGCAACTCGATCAGGATCGAGCCGCACGTTTTGGTACCTTACTTGTGTATGTAACTTTAAAACTCTGTGAGGAGTTGGGGGGCAAATTTTTGCTATAAGTTTAATAATAATATATATGTTGGATAATAGTATGTGTTCCTTGCCAAAGGCAAGAACACTTAATAATGAAAAACATGTTCAGGGTTACAAATTTGTATATTATATATATTAACAATCCAAATATAACTTCCTTAAAAATGTATACATGTAAACTATTTGAAATACATTATGTTCACTCTTAGTGATTGGCATAATTTCATATGATGGATGGCATACTACTCTGCTAAAGTCACTGCCATTGTGTTCAAATCTGTTGACTAATTGAAAATGGTCTTACTTCAATTCTGCTAAATGTTTTAGTATTTTCTTTCTGTTTGGAACTACGGTATATATCCACCTAGAAAAAACATCACAGCTATAAACATGCCTGATGTTTTAAGGCCATTGTCATGTTAAAAAACCACTAAAATTCACACTCCAGCCCTCAAACACCTCAACATCTTTTTTCCAGGTCGTTTTCAATGCGTTCTACACTTCCTTAGCTGTCCTCCATAAGTTTTTGAGTTCACAGATCAGTGATGTCACTGATCCCTGAATGAAACTACAGGGGTTGGAGATCATAAAACTGCGTGCTCTGTCCATGACTAATAATAATGTTTGTTAGAGCATCCAAGTTTTGATGCACACTTGAATCGAGGAGTTTTGAAAACGTTCTTCAGCATTGGGACAAGGAAATGTTTTTGCTTTCAACCATCTCCTGCCAAGAAGATGATTACATCTGTTTGTTAGGTCATATAAGGTTTGACGCTCAAATGGACCAAAGTGTTGTTGAAAAACAGCCAGGCCAGATGGAGGACCAAATTATCACAGGTAAGGAGCTGATTTACCATCTACTTGGCTGGGGTTAGCCGTTTTTAGCTCCAACGTAGCATCTTGTAACTGTGAATTCTTGCAGGAAAGAATGTATAATGAATAAAAATGCCTAACAGAATACTAATAACTCTGTTATATTTAAGCCAGGGTGGTATACTTTTTCGTGCAATTGTTTGGAAATAACAAACAAAAGAAGAGTTAGAGCAATGGGTGAGTGGCTAAATGGCTAACCAGTACATTTTTATGGGGTTTCCTTCCAGCCAGCCCCGGTCCTATCTGGAGTGGAGGTAACCTCAGTAGCTTCAATGTAGCTATTGGTGATTGTGTAAGTACTTGGAGGAATGAACGTAAAATATAAAAAATCATGTTTGCTAATTATCAAATTGTTCTATAAACATCCCAGGTTCACAGTTCCCTATCTCCCATCTTCCCCATTTCTCAGCTCATTCCATGGCCATCCCTGGCTATAATTACCCCATGTCCAAACATTGAACTAATTTCTGAAATAGTTCTATAACCATCACAGTTTGTGGGTAGATGGTAACGGTGTGTGGGTAGATGGTAATGGTGTGTGGGTAGATGGTAACGGTGTGTGGGTAGATGGTAACGGTGTGTGGGTAGATAGTAGTGGTGTGCGAAGATAGTAGTGGTGTGCGGGTAGATAGTAGTGGTGGTGTGTGGGTAGATAGTAGTGGCGGTGTGTGGGTAGATAGTAGTGGGGGTGTGTGGGTAGATAGTAGTGGCGGTGTGTGGGTAGATAGTAGTGGCGGTGTGTGGGTAGATAGTAGTGGCGGTGTGTGGGTAGATAGTAGTGGCGGTGTGTGGGTAGATAGTAGTGGGGGTGTGTTGGTAGATAGTAGT
>JACXGM010034026.1:0-12100 GCA_016801145.1 Umbra pygmaea
CTAGGGAAGCTGTAGTACTGTGAAAGGGAACAGGAAATGTTACAGAGTCCGGGTATGGGAAATGTAGTTCTTTGGAGGTATGACTAGGGAAGCTGTAGTCCACAGGAAGTAGAACTGGTGAATGGGAATTGTAGTTCTGAGCGGGATGGAATAGGGAAGTGGCAGTGTCCAGGGAAGGGGAACTGGGAATCGTTACACTGAAGATGTATTCCTTCTGATTTCTGACCGGTGTGGAGGACACTGGTGGATTAAAATCCTCATTCAGATGTATGGGGTCTACCAAAGCTTGACCTGCATTTTCTAGCTGCTCTTGTGCTATATGTACATCATCAACCCGAAGTGGTTGAATGTCCTCTATAGATGGCGGTGTACGGTCTAAAACAGCGTTTACCATATTTTTCCTTTCCCTGTAAGCACTGGATGCAGCCTTCCATTTCTCTCTCTGTTTCTTTTTCTCTCTCTCTGGCAGCTCACTTGACTTTACATGTGAAATCTTTCCCTGCTCTTTTCTTCTCTGGTAGCTGAAACAACAATAATGTAATAGTATCATACCTGCGAACACTAGGCCCTCCATAGAGGGGTATGGTGACCCCTGGGGTATAGTATTTTATTTTGGACAGATGACAGCAGATGAACATGTTAACAACATCTATTTACAGGTAATGAAAAAGACAACATCAATATGCTTCCAATTGCATTATGTATAGTTTTAATGTAAACCTTTCTCTTCTCCTAGCAAGTTATTCCAATCTTGCTGCAGGGTCAGAATTAACACGCTGCCTATGGCGAGCGTTTTTTTCTTTGCTTGACAGAGGCATCTGGTAAAATAAATAAAAACAGTCATGAATACATAAAATAATATGAATAATAATGAAAACATAATTATCAAAGTGAATTTACATGCTCTGAATTATTATTTATGCATTATTATCATGATATTGTACAAAGATTAAACACATTTCTTCATTAAATCTATTTTGAATGACAACATGTCTTAATGCTACTCCAAATAATACTAAAATGATATAACTTTTTGTACATAAATCATCACTTGAAGATAAAAACCCCAAAACTGCCAATCCAGGACAAATATCAATCAAGGAAAACACTTTGCAAATGGTTGCACCAAATGATGATATACGGTCTCACTACATGATATTTTCAAATTCAGTCAAAATGTACATGCACATAAATGGCCACCTAAACAAAACAAGCTAGCTTAGTACAAAATGTATATATGAAATTTCTGATGAAAATATATATTTTAAGAAATAACTTAAAATTCATTGTTTTTTTTAGGTCATACCACATGATATCCAAATGTGGCAACTACATACCAACTGTTAAAAAGGTTTTTTTTTTCAATATGTAAGAGAGTTACAAACCTGCTTGCTCATTCCATGTGTCCTTGGAAAACTGGTATATGATGCAACTTCCTGTCTTTGAATGGATTTCAACATAAAAGTCCCCAAGTGGTAATTTCTTGATGGTTGCACCACATGATATTACACAAAATGGACATCATCGGACAAAGTTTGTTTGTATGTTATGATGGACATATAAATACAAATGCTTTGTTTTTAGTACAGGGCTACAAAACACTTTGGAAATCATGCTAAATAGGGCAAAAAAAATTTGAATAGATTTAGGGTAATTTTAAATAAGTTTTCAAGACAGCAGTCATCACCAGACGGTCGTACCACATGATATTTTGACACTTTAACTAACAGAAAAATTATAAATAACTAATGATTTTTGAAATGTTAAAGAGAAAAAAGATATAGGAGAGGTACTACATATATATGATAATTTTCTATACATTTCAATATTTTTTTACTGAAAGAAAAGTCGGACAGAAAATGTAGGCGTCACGTCATTGACCCACCTATGTTAGCCTACTACACATTAATATAGCCTATGTTTGCACAGTATGAATTACATTACGTATCCTCTTTTTTCTTTTCTAACACTGTAAAATCTACTGTAGCATTTGAAAGTAACCAAGGTTTTATTACTGGTAATGGTATAGTTGGAATAACATTTAACTGATCTAAATACCTGATGCTGTATACTGTCTAACTTTCTAAGGGAGTGTCTGCTGCTTATCCATAAACCACACAACCATAATCTAATACAGATGTAATCAGCCCACTATATATGTAATTTAACGCAAAAATATTAGGGCTGTAACGATACACCAAACTCACGATTCAGTTCGTATCACGGTTTTTGACCTACGATTCGATACAAACCTTGATTCTTTTTTGGGAGGTAAGAGAAAAAAAATGATATTTTTAGTAAATAACATTTATAAAATGTAACAATATTAACTATGCAAATTATTAACAATATATCTAAGTAAATTAAATGAATAGCCAAAGCTATAACACTATTGTCTTTGTAACAAAATACTGTTGAAAGACAAACGGAACTAAACTCCATGGTGGAGATGATTTTGAAAATCTGTCTTCAATCAAGTTCGCTTACATTTACAAAGTACATTAAATGGCTTCTGTTTCACACTCGTGACCAGCAGTTCAAACTAATAAGAAGAAACTCCACAAAGTCTGGCTGTTCAGTCGGTAGAAAGAATTGTTTAAAAGTAATACATGTGTAATGGTCACTCCCAATATAAAACAACAATAATGTTTATTATCTCAGGTTAGAGTCAAAACAAGGCTGCAACAGGTCAGGTAAAGGCACAGAGGATAATCCAAGGCAGAATACTTAACAATGCAGGGGTCAGGCCAGAATAACAATACCAGAATGTAGGCGACGGTACAGAGGATAATCCAAGGCAGTACTGATGGGCAAATTGAAACAGGAGCTCCGATGCAATTTTCAAAGCACAGTGATTCAGCACAATGAGCCGAAGCTTGTGTCAAAGTCACAACACCACGTGATTGGTGACGTTTGAAGCTTCGGACGTCACAGTATTCTGACTGACAGGTGTTGAAAAGCTTTGGTTCAGTTCGAAAGAATTGATGCATTACCACAGAATTTGATCTATAAAAAGGAAATTGAATCCCTTTACTTTAACAGCTGTCAGTTAAGATTTTAGAAAAGAAGAATTTGCGAGAGCAGTTTAGATAGCAGTTTGAAAGTGTAAACGGTCAATTTTTTTTAAGACAATAATAAAAGCAAATCCCTTCAACACCCCAGTGTATCAGTATTAATGTCAACACATATGTAGCTATATATTATAGTTAGCTATAGTTATGTTTTCATCTTTGCTTCAATAATAAAGCTGAAGCGTATGCGTTGCTATTGTTGAGAAGTAATTATATAAATATATTATAAAACAGTTTTGAAGTAGCTACTCTTAGTATGTTAGGACAGGGCATAGAAAAAACATCCCAAACACATCTGAGGACTACTCCATCAGCGCAGTTCAATATGTTTATGAATCCAGAAAGAAGCACCTTACTAATGTTAGAGGGACCAAGGGAGATGGGGCTCATCTAAGCTAATTTACAAGTTCATTCATGAATTCATTGCTGGTCAGAAGGTTTAGTAAGGATCCTCTTATTTGCTACTACTAATGAGATGCCTGAGTCCAAAATAAATAAAAACTGAGTCAAATAAAAAAACGCAGTAAATCAGCCGCGGTTGAGGGATCTCAATTGGGGAAGCGGAGCTCATATACGCTCGGGACCGGAGCGAATGGAATGGTGTGCAACGCACCGATCCCAGTCTGATACCATTCTGTTACTCAGTAATATGAGCTCAGATTCCCCAAACAAGATCGACCAACAGAGGCTGACGCAGTTCCTGGACCATCGGTCCTGAGAGGTCCCGACGGAGTCCTTCATGACATAAACCTGTATCTTAATGTCTGTGAACCTTGTCCGGAGATGAGAGAACTCAATTAAATCTACCAACAAATGAATCCTGATTGTGACTCTGTTATTTCAACCAAGAACGCCTCCAGCCACATCATCTCTTATTTACAATACAAAGCAATAAGTGAAACTTCAGGGCAGCCTATACATTACAAAATATATTAATACAAATTGATAAGTTTGAATTTGGTATTGTAAATTGATAACTGCCATTAATAGTTTGTCGTCATTACCATTCCCACATAGCCTATGACAATACTTCATAGCTATGTAGTGGGAAATTAATGTTTATAGGACCAAATAATGACTCCTTCAACAGCTGGCTTCCCATCCCTCCTCATCTAACAAAGGATTTCCTGGGATGAATTAAGATTCATGGGAAGGGGGCAAACCCCAATGTATGTCACACATTTAAGCCTGTTCATATGTGATTTTTGGGTTTGATCCACCTATAAAGGGAGTTTGATATTATTATTTGTAAAAGGTTGTACAGGTCTTATGTTGTCTACACAGGGTTTCTAGAAGACAAATGCTAGCTCCCCCCTTTGTAAGATATTACAATGTTATAACCCAGTCCTTTGTGACAGCCCGGATGCGCCGAGGCGCCAAGGCGACACACAATCTAATTGTTAATGTACTCTGTTGTTCTCCAATTCCAGCCAGTGAACTGATTCTGTATTTCGTATGCAGCGGGAGTTGTGGGCAGCCCCTCTCGAGGGGAAATATAAGTCTTTGATGAGAACTCTTTAACGACTCTCCTGGCCACACGTTCAGTGCGCACCATAGCAAATGTTTTGAATAAATGTTGTAATAGACTGAACCGTATAAGACATGCTTAGATTGTAGATCATGTTTAGAAGTGTTAAACGACAGGTAAATTCTTGGTATTGTATTATTGTATAATTCTGTGTCCGGTTAAAGTTTGTACTTCGATGCCCTTTAACTGGAATTAAATATTATTCACTTTACTAAGTTCTGCCGGTCTGACTTTCTAAATCATTTCCCAGAACTTCTCCGGTGGAGACATTAATGGGAAACGTAAGCTATCTTGTTGCGGTCTGCTCTGAAGTTTCAGCCTTTATCACGCACACAGTTCAAGCTAGGTAGCCTATGCACTGTTTACTGAGTATCGCGGGTAGCGATTAAGTTTTCCCGGGTCGCTGTAGTATTTCTTTCCGTAGCTGTTTACACACGGATAAATGATCATTTGTGAGGTCAGATGGTTAGACAGGAAATGTCAACAACATCTATACTATCAATCCTCTGTACGCATTTATTAAGCATTTCTCCGTTCTTAACCAAGACTATTGCAACAGGCGAGGAAAGGTAATATTAATTATTAATGCTTTAACTTCATAAGTGCATCTTAATTGTATCCTTTTACCCCTTTACTACAGCTACCTAATAAATATTATTAGATACTGTATAATGCTTTTCAAAACATCAATAAGGTGCCGAGGCGACTTCCAGTTGAGATTCATATTCCAACGTATTGCCCAGTGGAAGTTAAAGTAGTGTAGCTCCCAGTGCTTATTTTTCGTTTCAAAATAACAGCGCTCGTGGTTCATTGCAATAATCATTGTTTATTCATTGCATGTCCATGTTCATGTTTTGCTAAAATTAGTATTCTGTTTGAATAAAACAGACTCTAGTGAATGTTTTTTCAAATGTAATCGTGTTTTCACATGAGACACTGACAATATATTCAATCAAATTGTGTGTAAAACATATTTGTTACTTTTATTAATAAAACAAGTTAATAAGAACATGTGATATTAAAAATAATAATTTGTTTCTTTACACACAATACAATTGCATTTGGTTATAATTCACGGGCTGTGTAGTGAATTAACAATGACTATTGCAATGAATCAAAACAAGCGCTATTGTTTTGAAAGAAAAAAACGAATATCCAGGTTGACGTTGCTAGTATAATAACGCGATTGCTTGTCATATACATTTTCACCAGCAGATGGGAGCAGATCTTACACAATGCAGCTTTAAACAAAGTATTTTAATGACAGTCCTTTTAACTGACTGTCACCGTAATAATATTTTATCTACAGCATTCTGAATTATACACTGGATGTGCACTTTGACTAAATAGCCTAAACATCATGAATTAAAAAATGTGGAATGACAGGTCGACGCTTCGGACGTCACCTAATCATATCACAGATGTTGACAGTCTTCAGTTCGAAATGTCGATATGCATAAAAGCTGAATAAAACATATCACTTCGAGGGCTGTCAGTAGGAGTGTAAAACATGCATGCGAGTAGATAGTTGACATACAGTAATTAATTGGTTAGATTGAGCAGTTTGAGATAGTTTGAGAGAGCAGTGTGAGATTGTAGTCTGATAGAGCAGTGGGAGAGCAGTTTGAGAAAGCAGCAGTGTGACAATGGAGAACACCAGTCAGAGAGGAGGAAAAAGATGTCGTTCCATGGTATGGGAACATTTCGACTTGGAATCCCCTACTAAAGGTAATTGTAATGTACAATGATTCTGAATAATCTCATGTAAACAATATTACTTTTATTCACATTATTGTTGCAAACACATTGATGTATGTGCCATAGTCATGCCAAAGTGGGTGCAATACAAATACTAATTCCCACAGTAGGTTTTAGACTACATACAATGTTGCTGCTAATGGTCTGTGTTTTTGTAGGTCCAATGCTTGTTGTGCACACAACAGCTGGCATACAATAACAACACCTCCTCAATGTTGAGGCACCTTAGAGCCAAGCACCCAGACAACCCTGGCCCCCCACCCAGTGTTCCACATGTTGCAGCAGGACCCAATCCTAGTATGTGGTCTAACATTACTGTAATGGAATGGCCTAACATTACATTGACATGTTCTTCTTTTAACATAGGGTCCAGACAAGAGAAGCTTGATGCAGCCCTTGTAGGGTTTATTGTGAACGACACTCAGTCATTTTCTGTGGTTGAGGATCAAGGCTTCAGGGCTTTGGTCAGCTTGTTGGATCCTACCTACAACCTCCCAACTAGGAAAGCCCTAAAGGAGATGGTAGCCAAGCGGTATGCAGAAGTGAAGGAGAAGGCCAGGGCGGAAGTGGGAAAGGCTGTAGCAGTCAGCTTAACATCGGATATGTGGACATCCATTAACACTGATGGCTACATGGCAGTAACATGTCACTACATTACTGCTGAGTGGAAACTGTCCTCCATCCTTTTGGGAGTGGCCAAGTTTCCCAAAACACACACTGCAGTTCACCTCGCAGAGGCCAAAAGAACTCTAATGGGGGAGTGGGGAATAGAAGGCAGAGTGAGTAGCCTGGTCACTGATGGTGCCCCAAATGTTGTGGCGTGTTGAGATTTTGAAAATCCGCCATGTGCATTGTTTTGCCCATAATTTGAATTTGGTGGTGAGGAAGGCAATTGAGTCAACCCCTGAGATGGAAGACATTCGCACTTGGGACGTAAAATTGTGGGGCACTTCCGATCCAGTTGCACAGCCACGGACCGTCTGTCTGAGGTCCAGCAACAGATGGGGAGGCCTAAGCACAAACTGATTCAAGAGGTTGAGACTAGATGGAACAGTACGTTCAACATGTTCCAGCGACTATATGAACAACGAGAGCCACTGGGGGCTGTACTTCCTACTCTAAGGACTGATTTGGCGCCATTTACATCAGAGGAGTATGAGGCCATTGACCAGTGCCTTGGGGTTCTTGGGGCTTTTCAACAGGCAACAGTGGAAATGTCAGAGGAGAAGAGGGTGTCTGCATCTAAAATCATTCCAATGATCCAGATGCTGAAAACATCAGTCAGGGAAATGAGCAGGAAAATGACCACTGACATGGGATCACGACTGGCAGCAAACCTGCTGAAACAGCTGAATGATAGGTTTGCCAGTCATGAGCAGAAAAGCAATCAAAGTTGTGGTGTTCACAAATGACACCTGCTCAAAGACGGCCGTGAGCAATCTAATTGCACAATGTGCAGCAATTATTAGGGCCTCTGGAACTGAGATGCAACCACCTACACCAGCACGACCAACACCAGCAACCACACAGGGGTCTTCAGCAGCAACACAGGGATCCTCAGCCTCATCTCTAGTGGTTGTAGACCACTCTGGATCAGCAAGTGGGTCTTCCACGCCGCACCATGAGTGCCACTGCTGACGCAACAGTGGAGGTGCAGAAGTACCTGGGAGACGCCAACCTACCACGGTCGGTAGACCCATTGGAGTACTGGGCAGGTCACAAGATTGATTACCCACACGTGCATGACTTGGCAAAGCACTATTTGTGCACACCAGCATCCTCTGTGCCATGTGAGAGGGTGTTCTCAAAGTTCATATGCAAGAAAAGGAACCGTCTAAACCCCAACACACTGGAGCAGATTGTGTTTTTAAATAAAAATGTTGAGACCTTTGATGCTTAGGTTCCCACAAAAGCACATTCCCGTTACATCTTTATGGACACAACACAAACATATACTTTCATTTGCCCCGTTTCACTATCACATTCTTCCCACACGCCAGCGTTAATATGAATTTAAGTTCATTAGCTAAGAATGATATGCATCCACAATTTAAATTTTTTTGGTCACATGTACAGTGTACATTCCAACTCATCATTGCAGTAGTGAAAATGACAAATTAATAAACATTTTTAGGGATATTACAAACCATCTCTATCAATACACACATGAAAAGTTGGCTGGAGAATCAGGCATATGATGCATCTATAAAAGGTATGAAAAAAGTATTGAATGCACCTGCTTCTGTGACACTTTAGGCCTGTCCATAGCCCATAACTGAAATTAATTTTGTGCCTCATACATACTGAATGTAAAATAATGGGCAGTGATGGCATCAATAATTTACAACAGGTTGTTGGTATTAACTGTCTCGTATGACAAATGTGATGTCTGGAGCTTCATTACATCATATCATATTTGTCACTCAAACATCAATAAGGTGCTAATATCTGAAGGACAGAGAAATACACACAATTTTCCACTTCTCAGCTGAAGGTTTGTGCAGCATGTAGAGTGCAGTGTCCTGTGTTTTATTTCCTGATTTCATGTTCAAATTCTATGATTTCCGTCTGACAAACTTTTACCACAGTTAACAACAACGTATATCTGCATTTGAAGGTGGTTCCAATGAATGAGCTGTTATTTTTCTCCAATGTCCATGATACAATTCAGTAAGAATACAGTGTCTCTGTACAAAGCTGGAGCCTCATTATCACGTGGTCGTCCGAAGCTTTATTTGATCACGTGGATATGCTCGCCCTTGTGTTAAAGCTTCATTTCAAAGAATGGCTGTTTCGAAGTACTGCCCTCCATCGGACATAATATTTAAAATTACTTGCTCTAAAATAATTCACTAATCTGGTAGCTCAGTTGGTAGTGCATGGTGGCTGTCGTTTAGATAGCGGTAGTTCAAACCCTAGTGAGGATGCTGCAATTATGTTTGAAGCACGTTTGTTCTTTGGAAACAAACTCTTAATTCCACTTAATCATTTTCATTGTCATCGCGATAATGTTTTGTCTCCAGCATCCTAAAATTTAGCACGGATTTATAGTATTTGACTACATTAGCAACATGAAGATCAAAAGTGTGAAACGGGAGGGACGCGAACCCCATCTTGAAGCTAAATATTAATCTATATCGCCCACATCTAACCATTGCACCACGTAGCTCTAAGAAGAGACTTTCCTAAACAGCCTCTATGAACCGCAAATGTGGTGTTAAATTGTTTAACCAGCAGGTGTCATTGGAGAGTACTGTGTTGTGGGGCTTCGAGTAGTGAACCGTTTTTCGGCACAATTTGAGGAAAGCCTCAAATGCTTCAGAAAGCATCTTTTGCCCATCACTACAAGGCAGAATACTTAACAATGCAGGGGTCAGGCCAGAATAACAATACCAGAATGTAGGCGAATGTACAGAGGATAATCCAAGGCAGAATACGTAACAACAATGCAAAGGTCAGACCGGAACAACAAGACATGAATGAATGCATGCTCAGTAAGAAAATCAATACTCACAATACCTCGCAAAGAGGCAATGGAGTGTGTGTGTCTTATATACTGAGTGAGTGAGAGCAGGTGTACTGAATTTGAATAATTGAGTCCGGGTTATGGGAAATGTAGTTCTGAGTGGCCAAGAATAGGGAAGCTGTAGTTCCCAGGGAAGAGGAACTGGGGAACGTTACAACATGGCTCCACACTGTCTGCACTAATGAAACAGAACGAGAACATGGAAATTAACTGCTCTGAGAGATATTCGCAATTTACTACGGATCACAAGAAATATGTTTCGGTAAACAAAGCTGCAAGGACACAAATAAAATATCATAAACAAGACTCACAAACTGACAAAGCTTATAAGGTAACTAACGACCAAAGTAGCTGCGTTGCTGTGAGGTAAACTCATGGAGCTGCAGCAATCACCTGCTGTTAATACAATCTGCCAGCAGTTGCTAACTAAATGTTGTTCAGAGAAAGCGCTTATGGCTTCTTTCGACAAAATACAATTGAACAAAAACAGCATGAATGTCGAATTTCTTTGAGACCTTAGAAAATGAAATTTCAGACATTTTTAGACCTTAAATTCTTGAAAACGAAATGAAGATTATTTAAGTGTTTTTAATGATCTGCGGACACGTTCTTCAACTAGCTCAACTTTTGCAGGTAGGCATCACATGATTGCAAAGGTAGTCAGATGACACGTAATTAGAGGATGCTTACAGGAAAATTAAATCATTTATCATCAACTAGTTTTGTGGTCTAGGTCTACGTATTATAATGTTCACTTCAAATAATACTAATAGTAATTAAAAGATGTGGTTGCATTAGATCTGGACAGGAAGGATAACTCTGAGAGTTGGAAGGGGTGTGTCATGATTCTGCCTTCTCAGACCACGACACAGGTTCGTAGATCTGAGTGTCACGATTTTGGTTTCATATCACATATTGTTACAGCCCTAAAAAATATCTTCCCCCCATTCAATTAATTTTCTGGTTATGCACCACCCATAAGTCTTTCGTCATACCACAACCCTAAAAACCTAAACTCTTTAACTCTTTCAAGTTCTTGATTATACAATTTTAGCTTTACGTCACCTCCAATTGTAAAATACATTATTTCTTTGTCTTTTCACTGGAAAAAATAAAACCCTGTCTATATGAACATTGTTCAACTTTTGCAATAGCCTCCTGCATTTTTTTAACAATAAATCAACGTTCCTTCCCCTTTTCTAGATTCCCCCACCATCAGCAAAAAGTGACAACCCCAGCCCATTCTCCAAATCCTCAAATATGTCATTTATCATTATAGAAAACAATAAAGGACTTATTTCCTTGTGGAGTTCCATTTGATTCATAAACATTCTTGAATAACTGTTTCCTATTTTAACATTTATAGCTCTCCCTAATAAAAAATACTTGATCCATCTATACATTTGACCTTTAATACCTATAACCTACCTAATTTGATCAACATCCCTTCTCTCCGCATCATGTCGTTTGCTTTCTCTATATCAAAGAAAACAACCACTACACTCTATTTATTTGTGCTTTTCTTATGTCATGTTCTAGACACACAGCTGGGTCCATGGTATTTCTCCCTCTCCTAAAACCCCTCTGATATTAGAAACTATATTTATTACTTTTCACATAATACTACATTAACCTTTCATTTATAATTTTTGCCATTATTTTAAAGATGTTAGATGTCGAATGAAATTGGTCTATAATTTCCTGGATTACGTATTGGAACTATCACAGCCTCCTTCCAACTATGTGTTAATTTTCCTTCCGCTCCAATTTTATTGTACATTTTTTATAAAACATCATTATGAGTCACTGAGATGATTTATCATTAGGCTATATAACAAATCTGATCCATGCGTGGAGCTGATTTCTGAGAGCACGATTTAACTCTGGTTTCGTAAATGGTATATTTAATTGGTCATTATAGTATTCTCTGTTCCAGCCGTGGTTGGTGGATCTTAATTGGGGAGGGCGGGCTCATGTTACGCTCGGGACCAAAGCAAATGGAATGGTGCGCAACGCATCAAACCCAGGGCTAGATTTATCAAGCCGTTTGCGCCTGTTTTCAGGCGCTAATTGGTCGCAAAGACGGACGTAACCAATGCGGGCTATTTACTAACCAGGCGCACTTGGGTAAAATCGCAGATTGCGTGCCACATGAGCGACAAGAGACAAGTTGCGCTTTCAATATGCGTTCGTGGGAGGGTCATGGAGAAAGTGGGA
>JACXGM010034027.1:0-12129 GCA_016801145.1 Umbra pygmaea
AGCCTGCAGTTCATTTTAGGATGGCCAAAGTGAAACAATTCATTTGTTAGCTTACCAGCAGTCAGCTAAATATCACAGACCTAATAATGTTGTTTAGTGGCAATACATTGTTTGCCTTCACATCATAATGTATTAGCATTAAATGTAATATTAGATTTGTGTTCCATGATAAGGATGTTAGATTATGAAGGGCTATGTTTAAAACCATCCTTTCTAGCAAGCCTTTTTGATAACTGTATTTCTGTATGTTTGGTATTATGCCTATTGTTGACAACAAGTTTATCAGACAACATATTCAGGGAAATTGGGAATTATATTACATCAGATATACTATACTACTATAGAACTGTAAGGCCTAATTGAATTTCCCTATTTTATTGATTTGCTTATTGCTGATAAGCAATTTAATTTGGTCCAAAATTGTTTTGTGAAATACTTTAAATTAGATTGTGGCATGTTTCGCTTTTTCAATGACACACAAATCATGTTAATAAATCAAAATCATATGAAACATTAATGAAACAATATACTTATATCCTTCATTGTTTAACTAAGTACAACTTAAATCATTTTATATAGGCTATCATAATATAATGATGTTGTAGGTCAACTAAATAATCAAAATAATAACAATTCTCAAATAGTCTGTGTCACGGTTGCAATTTTTTTGTTTGTGTTTGGGTGCCTTTGTATTTCTCATTTCAGCACATGCAGTTTAAAAGTTCTGTGACTGGCCATGCCCTCCCAGATTTGTTTACAAAGTTTAGCTGTAGCCCGCACTATCAGATCAGATTCACTAATGACTGACGTGTTGATTAGTAGTTGAATCCGGTGTGCTTGCTCAGTTATAGTTTAAGTACATGGACTGGCTGGTGGCACCTAAGATGTTTGAGAACCACTGTCCTACAAACGTTTATGAAATATTTCCCCAAACATTTGGGTTCAGATTATGGCTTGACTACTTTGAAACTAATACATAGTATATAGGTACTGTATCACAAGTTAAAGTTTAAAGTGATGGTTCATTTTAAATGTGATGTAGGTTAATAAATAAAGCTTGGAGCGAGAAAGAAAACAATTTCAGAATTTTTTCCTCTTTGTACTTTTGTACTTTTACTTTTGATACTTTTGAGTACATTTTAACACCAGATAAATACTTTTGATACTTAAAGTAGCTCATCTTAAATGTACTTAAGACTTTTACTTAAGTAGTTTTCTTATGGGTGACTTTTACTTTTACTAAAGTCACTTTTAAGATTGATATCTGTACTTTTACTTAAGTATGGAATTCAAGTACTTTTTACACCACTGGTTACAGTAAACATTACAGTCTACAGCTGCGAGGGCGTTCTAGGTTTGTGACAACTATGCTGCTCCTGTACCCTGAAAATCTTCACTGGAACATTAACTTAAAGACAACTGAGAAAGACTGAACACAAACAAAATGCCCTCAAAATGAAAATACTATTCTGCAGATTTTAAATGGCAGGTAGTAAAATATGCAGCCAAAAACAGTGATCGAGCAGCAGAAAGAAAGTTTGGAGTGAGAAACTTGTGAGGCACTGGCGAAAAGCAGAGATTTCTCTTGCGTTAACATACCGGACACCTATTCAGCCTGTTGTTCTGTGTGCTATTGTGTAGTTGAATAACTTGCCTCTCCAGATTAAATGTCTGTTCTTGGTCTTGGATTTTGTAAAGTAAATTTCTAAATAAATGCGTCTTATAATAATAGGCACAAAAAATATATTTGGTTGTATTGCAAACCCCAGTGTTGAGCCAAATACAGAATAGAGGTTGGAACAATTCTTAACCACGACAATCATAATTGTCACTGTCATTACCTATATAGCGATAGGAATGTGTGAAGAAAAGTTATCAAAAAATTATTTTCTTTTTGGCCCCTAGAAAATCAACTGATCTATTGGTGCACCCCAAATAAAAAGTCAATAAGCAGTTGGTAAATTCCTGCTTTGTTTAGTTATATGTCCGGTAATAATATAGTGTTTACTAATGGGACATTTTCCCAAGTGGTTGTTTTATAAACCTAGTAAAAAGCATAAAGGTCAGACTAATGTATAAACTTTTCATTCAACATTGACACAACCAGTCAAAGGTTTTAAAACACCCAGGAATTTACATGTGTTTTGATGATGTAGTGTTGGCCTGCATTGAACTACATCATAAAATTAATTTATTTTTATATGATTTGCTCGATCAGATTAATTTGGAGGGCAAACTTTCAATTTTGAATTTAGCTCAAACACCCACAAGACTATTGATTACTGTGAAACTATAGGCCTATTTAATGTAGCTACAGCCTCGGCGTTCACATTAACTGTTTGCCAGAAGATACTCAGAAATGTCAGGTCTTTACCCAAAGGAGACCAGAATATTGCTCAGGAACCAAAAAAACAGAGGGAACATTGTAAACCAACCTTTGAGGCAAGGACAATTAATAAAACAAGCTAGAGAACTATTGTAGTGGCAGTATTTGAAGCATATGCACTTTAATCTCTGGCTCACATTTGAGCCTCTAGTGTTGCTAACAGTGGATCAAGATGAGTTAAAAGGATTCACATAACAAAACATTTTCTTTTCAGTTACATTAGCCAAAATCACAAGGATGAGAGATTAGGAGCTTTTAATGGCAACATCTAGGGTGTGAGTAAAATACCATGACAAGCTAAATAAAAAGTGCTTTCTGAGTGGTGGGCTTAGCCACCTCAGTTAAATATGTATCTGTAATGAATGAAATAAGAAATGAAAAGATGAGGACTTGATGCTACCCTGCAGTAGTACTGATTGAAAAACATAGGTTATTTTCAGCTGTTCTAAATGCATCTACACAACCTGTATGATGACGGAGGAAATATGTACGGTCAGCCTTCTAAGCAATGCTGTCACCTCATCTTCCTACAGATCACCCAGTCATCCATTTTAACATCTTTAGCCCCCAAATTCCCCTCTTCCTGTTCCAGGCAGCTAGACATTACAAGACACATTATTCTCTGAGGACCAGGTTCATAGCTATTGGAACATTTCACACCAAAAACCTACAGCTGTGTAAAAATTGTACTAATACGAACAAGGACCTGTGTCTCATATTGAGTTTATTTGATGGCAACACCACTGATGTTTAAAAGGAAATAAAGATGAAAATTGAAAATTTGTCTATGCTCCTAAATCTTTTGTAGTAATTATTTTACTATCTCTCACTAAGCAGCCACCTCAGTCACTGGCCCTCATTTATCAAACATGCATATGACCTAAAACAGGCGTAAGACGGGCATACACCAATTCCTACGCAAAGAAAGGCATTTATCAATTTGAACGTGAGCGTAGGCTGCGATACAATCTCACGTCTGGTCTGACCTTGTGTACACAAGTTATCCAGTGTGACTGGTGGTGTTCATGGTATAACCACCTGGTTCAGTGAATTGTTGTACCAGCGATCATTGATGAATGTGTGTGCATCGCAACTACCCCATATTGCAAGTTACATTTCAGAATTAATTGTATACAGCACATTGCTATTAAGTGGTTTTCCATTTACTACGTGATGTCCTAGAACATGAGGGCTTAGTTTAGGTTACTTTATTGGTACCCATAGGTAAACTAGGTTTACAGTCTAAGAGGCAGGACATCCTTAAAAATTTTGTAGACCACCACATAACATTAAACAACACACAAAACTTTTAAAACATAAAAACAGACAGTTCAAAAACACGGAGTACAAAACAGTGCCTGACCACATTGATTAGGCATACAACAATTTCCGTCAAAAAATTAAGATATACATTAGGTTAATCAATTTGTAATGTGATTGGTGAAATGTTTATTCAGTCGCCTATTTAAACAAGCGCTTTGGCAGTCCTGAAGTCGAAGCGATGGCAGATCTGGCTCTGTTAGAAGACCTTAATGCTCGCTCTCTACGTTGTTTTTTTTTGCCAGCAGGCGGCTAACAAGTCCCTTTCTGCTAGGTATATTCAATTTCCATATGATGGTGCTCAGCAAACTGTGATTAAAAACAATTGGGGCGATTTATTGTACTGCGTCTGTAGCCACCAACCATGAATGACTACGCATTTATCAATTGCAAAAACTTACATTGAATCATGTTCAGATCATATGTGATGCCAGGATGTTTGTTCTGAATATGGTAGCCTGGAGGCCTAAGGAGACGCGCGACTCTATAGGCTATATTTTTAAAAACTGTATCCTTGATCCATTGATGTCTGATTTTAAGCTTCCAAATAAAACCAAACGGTTGGCCTGCACCTGAGACCTGAGAGTCTATTTCAATCTTAGAGAAATCCCTTTTCTTTGCCGGATGTAGCTTTTCCATGTCGTAAATTTTAAGGGCGAGGCCTCTAATCCATGCATATATGTGGGTGTGATATTTAAATTACAATTGATTTCAACCGTCTGATTTCTCAACACCCGTTCATTCGTACGCTGGAATTGGAGTGATACGGAGTACGTTTTGTAAATCACACGTGCGCCTCGTTGTAAAATGATTTCTGCGCTTAGATCTACACTGGTTTCTACGCACGTTTGATAAAGGAGGGCCACTGAGAACAAAGTCGAGTTGATGGGACTGCTGCGTAATTATGTTGCATGGCTTTGTCCCCAATAATTTGCTAGATAGAATTCTGTGAAATAAAGAGAGTACCGGTATTTACATGAAAAACAAATGTCCTTTCACCCTAAAATCACAAAACTCAGGAAACCAAATTGCTTTTGGTACACATATATTTAATAGAAAACTTTCCGATGCATAGATTCAAGAATAGCTGTAGTACTAAAATCCAGACTCGATACCACATATTGACCATCTTGGTCTTGTCTCAGACTCAGGGACATCTGTACATGGTCTAGATCAGTCATTTTGAATCAGACGCCGGTCCGGATCAGATGGCAAGTCAATTCGGACCCAGCCCACACCTCGTAGGAATGTAACAATAGGCTACAATTTATTGGAGTGGTTTTATATCAACACATTTTTCGTCTTGTAGAATATAGTATCGGTTGTATATTTGAAATGTTACAGTGATCATTCGCGTCCCGGGATAATAAATGATTGTTCACCTGTTTGACATCGTTGTCATGACAGCGTTGACAGCCGGCGAGCCTTTGAAGTCCGGGTTGGCTAACTGCGGTTCTGTCAGTGAAAGCTACGTTGCGGTGAGGATGTCACTTTTCCAAATATGTAAAGAAAAGTTGACCAAGAAAACAGAGTTTTCAAAGACGAGTGGACTGAAAAATATGCGTTCATTTTGCCCCAATCCAGCACAAAGCCCTTGTTTGCACAGATTCCGTTGGAGTTGTGAAGAGTGGAAATGATAAATGCCACTATGACACAAAGCACAGATATTTCAAACAGCAATATCCTCCGAAAATTTTGTTGTGAGTCTGCATCCTCAGCTATGAATGTGGTGAAAAGCGCATATCGCAGCTGCTTGTCCAATGATAATCAGGGTCAGTGACTGTCTAGCAACCACACCTTTTGTACCAGGGTTAAGGCAGCTACTTGAAGGCAGACAGTGCCATTTCTCACACTAGGCTGTTATTTAGTCATTTTGATTTGATATGTCTTTATATTATTGTACCTTGTTGTTTTTAAGGTCAGTTTGGTTAATAGGTTTTTTCAGGCATGAAAACAAACAGTTTGCTTAATTAGTTTGTAACATTTACTTTATTAGGCATCAATCATTAAACATTGTTCTCTTTTTGTTAATATTTCTTCTCAAACTATACTGTACACCTGTAAATTTTATCAGAAATGTTGGAGCTGCTTAAGTTCAAAAGCAACCATTTTGAGGCAAACAGTGCCATTTCTTTAGCTCTAGTTTGGAATGTATTTTTAAAAAATTCTGACACTGGAATACATGTTGCTTTTAAGGTTAGAGTTGCTTTAATTTAGACAACTGATTGCAGTCAAACCGTGACATTGTCTCCAATAGTACCTTTTTATCTGACTACCTTAAATTTGAATGAACTCAACACACTTATTGCTTGTAAGTTAAATAAAAGTAAATTACTTATTATCAATTTTTCCAGGCATTTGACCTTGTATATAAATCAGATTTGGACCTATGAATATATAGTTTTAGAATCCATGGTCTAGATCCTACAGCTGTAATCTGCCTATTCTTGCTCCTCCAGCGAATGCCTTGTGTCTACATTTTGAGAAGGCAATGGAGCGCTATGTCAAAGGGTAATAGTGTTCTGCCCCACTAATGTTCTACTGTATTTAAAACTTACAGAAATAATGATTATCTGGCTGAAAAACAAATGTGTTATTCCTCTGTATAATATGGCTGCACAGTCACCAAGTACTGTTAGTATTTGCTAAATGATACAGCATCATAACATGCAATTTTTCTGAGCGGTCAAACTGCCTCTGAACTTGAATGCGGGCGGTACGAAGGATTTCCCTGTAGTTCTTTCTACTGCATGAATACCCAGGAATCCTGCAAGTTGTAATTTTTCCTCCTCTTCGGCAGAGGAGAAGAAACCAGAACAGGAAACACAAGACTTGACAAATGTTTTGGTAACTCCTGTATTGGAACTACTTAACTGGCAGGAGTTCTTTCAGGGTGTCTGCAGGTTTTATGATGTTAAATTTAAGACTTTTTTTAATACCACTCCAAATGCTTTAAGACAAATACCACAGTCAATGCACCATAAATAAATAAATACCTGTGATTGGTCTGGAATAAATTTATAATCCATGCTAGCAGAGGATCATTTAATCTAGTTTGTAGTATTAATCAACAAACCATCTCATTTGTGATTTTTTTTATTACAGGGTCAGTGCATATAATAATCATATGCAAGAGTCAGCCAAGAGGCTTTTTTTCACCTGCAGTGCCTAGACAGATGGTAAAAGTCACCATAAGAGAATAAAATTGATCAAACAACATATTTAAGACCCATGGTTTAAGGACATGGTTTACCTAATAATATATATATATTTTTTAATCTGTAGTTTGTAAACGATGGTGCATGAGTAAGCTATAAAAATGTGTTTTCTTCAAACCTGTGCACATCTACACTAGCCCTAAAATGAGCCAGCAGCAAATTAATAGAAATGTTGAGAAATAAAATTACTATACCATTTAGTACTAAAGCCAACTACTCGATGTGATATCATTATGAATTCCCTATAAATAGATAACTGATAATCTCGTTAGAATTAGACATAATATCTTTATCATCTGCTAAAGTTAACAAAAGGGCTAGTTAGCGGGATGATTTTTCATCAATGCTCTGATTCTGTTGACAGTTATAACATATTCATGTAATACATCAATTACATTCATTGATAATCATTTGATTTATTGTGATGGCAAACAGAGTATCATCAATAAACTATACTATTAAAAAAATAGGCCTATTCCTGATATTTAGCAGACTACCAGTTGCTAATGTTAACTTATATAGTGATTTGAGTGGTTAGCCAATACTGTGAATACCTCTGTGGTTGGTTCCCATTCACTGCGGTTTAGCAAATCTTGGTTGAAGGGATGGTGTGGACCGTGTATCATGTTAGTGAAGAAGATACAAATTCTGCACTGCACTGCGCACTGACCTGTTTTCGGATGTCGGGAGCAAGAGTTCTAAGCTGCTTTGAGAGTCTCTTTTATGTCTGAATGCAATGTCTGACTTTGTTGAGGGTGACCAGCACAATAGTTCGTTTGAATGTTTGGGAAGCAATGTCTTTCAATTACATTTGCAAATAAGTTATTTATATTCATTATATTAAATCAATTAACACTTCTAAGCGTATCTAAGTTTCTATTTTGCCTGCAGAATTTTTATGTAAGCACGATAGACTGTTCTTAATTAAATCTGCTGTAGAATTGTGACCAGCAGTTCAAAGGAATTACTGAATGGAAGTAACTTCACAAAGCCTGGCTCTTGAATCAGTAAAAGGAATTGTTCAAGAGTAATACAGTATATCTGCTGTAACGCAATACAGAACGAGAACATGGAGATATACAGCACAATGATAGTGGGTCGTTAATTGTCATTGCACATCTCTCAGTAGTCTACCTCAAAGCAATCTAATACTGATCACAAGAATTAAGTTACAGTAAACGACGCTGCGAGGACACATAAAAATACCCTAAACAGGACTCACAAACAGACGAGGCTGATAGCTGATAAGCTAACTAACTAACAAAGTAACTGCCATGCTGTGATGTAAGCTTAGGGAGCAGCCGCAATCACGTGCTAATACAGTAACCTGTCGGCAGTACAGCATACAATGGAACAAAAAAGCATGACTATAGCAATTTTTTAAGACCTTGGTAAACGAGATAAGACTAAAGACAGTTTTAGGTCTTAAATTCTGTAAAACAACTATTTAAGACTTTTTAAGGATCCGCAGACACCCTGTTGTATACCATGTGCAGTGTTTCCTTTATGTTGCTAGGGTAATGACGGCCCGCCACATCAAAATTTAATTCAGCCACGGTATCAGGGCAGTACAAAAGCTGTCTATCAGCAGTGATCGAATGCATTCACACTCCGGAGCTGAAGGCGGAAGTAATGCACCAATAAGCTGGATGCCAACCGCTGTAAAACCAGACAAAAGAAGAGTGCATGTTGGAGAACAGCGCGGACACTCGCTTCACACTGGCTTGTATAGCAGGATATAATGTAACATGGTATTAGTCCCATAGATGACGGCAATGCAACTTTTTGGATGCCGGCTGCCTTAAAACCTCAAAGAAGAAGAAGAAACTCGCTTCACACCGTGAGCGGTGCACGTGCACCACTAGGGATGTTACTACTGAAACCGATACTACTGAAACCTTCCGGTTCTAAAATGATAAAACACAGATGATGCCAATTTTTTTAGCGAAGATGCCAGTGTTAGCAATAGCTAACTTTGTCAGGAGAGGATAACTGAAAATAGCAGGGAAAATCAAAAGCAAACAAAAAACGCTTCGCCTCCATTTGCGAAAAATTCGCTAGCTAGATAGTCTACTTCGTTCGGCAGAGGATAATATACTGTACTTTTTTCATTTTCACACTTGAAACGGGTGCACCTTTTTCAGAGGTATTGCAATACCGAGTTGATGCGTGGAGCGGACGGAGCGAGCCCTGTTTCCAACTCCCTGTCTGAAAAAAAAAAAAATATATATATATATATAGTTCCCCGATGGGGAACATATCAGATAATAAACTGATAAGAACATATGATTAAAAGCTTTTATTATCCAATACAATACAGCCATATGGTACCAATGCCCAACACATTACACACAATCATTCGCGACTTACCCAAGACCATATTGACATGTTAGTTTTCCTCTCTAAAAACCTTGAACTAGCCACAAAAAGGTGTGCAATGTTGTGACAAAATATGTTCATCTTGTTAGCTGAATGGCTGCACTGCTATATCCACTGTTTTGTTTTGCACTGTTGTGGTTTTTGCACAGAACCTTTTGAAAAGATGTCTGGAATGTATGGAATGTATCTGGGAACACTAGTTGTTGCACTAGTTGGTAACAATAACCCCGCCCCCAGCCCCTGATGTAAGTACGACGTGGTAAAAGAACGGTAATATGCAAATTAGAAAACCAATGGCGAAAACACGAAAGTAAAACAGATAATTTTATAATTAAACATTGCAATACTTTGTGCTTTGGTATTGATATAATTGCGTGTGCAAAATATTGCGATACTGAACAGAATCGTTTTTTTTCCCCTCACCACTAAACTGCATTGGTAGCACTTTTAACTCCATCCATTTGACGGATCTTACTGCAGCAAACATTCTATAAATTATTGTAATTCTTTTCAATCAGCACTTTTAGAGAGCAAGTTGTACAAACTGATAAACAAACCAGAAAGTAACTACATGCATACTGTCTTTTAATGTGGTTACATTAAAACTGAAGCTCATGCCTGGCACTAATGTGGTTTATGTAACAATATTAGGGAAGATTTTTTGTAAGCGGTCCAGCAAAAATGAACATTCAACAGTCTTGATGTAATTAATAAGTATGTGAAATAATTTTAGGTAATAAAATGTAAACGTTTGTGCAAAAGCATGTCATCTGATTCTCTGACATAGATATTTCTTTACAAATGGTTCTTTACCACCGCTCTGGTTTGTTGGGTATGCAGACATGTTGCAGAGACAATAGGCTGTACCGTATTAGAAATAACACATTGTCTTGACTAGCGCTGGGCGGTATGACCAAAAATCTATATCACGGTATTTTTCTAAATTCTACCGGTTTCACGGTATGACGGTACTTGTTTTTCCATGCCTAATCAGGTGTTCCCAGCATTTTCTACTGGTTGAGAGAGGAATTATTGCAGTAGATTGCTAAATCTTTTGATATTCCGAGACGTGCTAGCAACTAAGGTGGTGGAGCAAATTGCTTGTGTCCAATGTTGAGTAGAATATGCAGCTGTTGCACCAAATAAAAATAAGACTAGTCGTAGCTAAGTCCACCGTAAGCAATGCACGTCAGTCAGATCATAATATTACTAGTGACAGTTGCTAGACAGTGTTCTTTCCTTAATCCAAATAAATAAAATGGACAAAGAAAGTTTTAAACGTTCCAACGTTGCCCCCTGGCAACCGTTATGTTCCTTAAAGCCATAAAGTGTAAAAGAAAAGAGAAGCTACCATTAAAATACTTGCATTTCATAAGTTTAAAAATATAATATTTTCATGTAATTATAAATTCCACTAATAATAAATTGATCCCTAAATTCGATGTGCCTGCAAGAGAATTGTAAATAGCTAAACCTGTTTACTAATTGTTCTAATTGAGTTACAAAGCCAAAGAATGTGTGTATGTGCTGTGCACTACGGTATGAAAAATACATGGAATTTGCTGCTTTAACCAACTTTAGTTAGACAAAACAACTAGCATCGTCCTAACTTCAGTAAGAGAACAGAAAATATATTCACAATTTATCATGAGGAAAGGCAGTGAGGCGTCAGTCTTAACAAGCATTAATGCTCAATACTGTATTGATGAAAAACAATGTTTTACGTATTGGGATGGATAGCACAGCTAAGTGACTGATCATGATTTGTTTGTAATGTACAGTAACGTTAGTACCGTTTTAACTAACAACACGTTGGCTATTTCCAGGCATTTGATTCATGTATGTAGTTCACTTCTAACGTAAATAATGTGCCCTGTATCTTCGATTGAACAAAACAGTCTTTCTCCAAAGAAATGACAGCTAAATCTTAATGCCATAGCCGCGGGAACATCTTTTATCAGGGGGGTGCTGGGGGGGGGCATGGTTCAGCATGATTGCCCGGGGCCAGTAAGAACTAACGTTGGGCCAGTGCTCAATTTTGCCATTTAAGTCTCGAATTAAAAGGTTTGCTTGTCATATTTGTCCCTACCCTGCTTTAATTTCAGCTTACCTCAAAATAAAATATGTTTGTCATATGCGGTTCCTTCTCCCTCTGTGTTTGGCAATACCGGTGTCATCTTTTTGACCAATATTATTTTAATGCTTTTCTGTTTTAACCAATTAAATTGTTGTATGCATTAGCGCAGGACTAAAAAGAATGTGATAATTTAATTGAAATAACCGTTTATGTGGGTCGAAAATAAATGTATTGAGCACCGACACCGTTATTCAGTTATTATGCTGTGGACATTGGCCAAATATAGCTAGGTGATTTCGGTAAACAGTTTTTAACACTTTCCTTCCAATCTTTTCAAGGGTAAAAAAACTAATCAGATTTGACTGCGTCTTTTCAAACCTTAATGGAGCAGTCAATTAGAGGCTTTTTGTTAGAATTCATCCCTATCGTTGTCGTTGATTATGGAAAAATTATTAATATTAAATGTAAATGTATGTATAAAATTATCTTAAATAGGCTACTGTAATTATATTTACTACTTCTAAATCCTTTGAATTCCATGAAAAAAAAAATTGTGATACACGTATATTCTACATATTTAAAACCACCTGTAAATTCAATCGCAGAAGTATCGGTGAACGTATTCATCCTGTTCATGATCCGACTAAAGTCCTCCGTTTTGGGTGAACAGTGCGAAAATTATCAGCGGCTGGGGCGACGTGGTTGAGTGAACCATGTGCGCAGCTTACCCCTCGTCATCGTCATCCCAC
>JACXGM010034028.1:0-12100 GCA_016801145.1 Umbra pygmaea
ATTTTGTAGCTACATAAATATTATAACCCTAAATGCTATCAAGTCTTTATAAAATGTACATAACAAAGCACAATAATTTACACTAACAACCAAAGTAATTCAAAATAATTGAAAACCCCCTGTAGTCGGAAGAGAACAGGCCACAGAAGAAGTGCGACTGCCGCTTCTCAGGTTGTGTGGAGGACTGAATCTGTAGTCATCCGACTGCACTGCACGTAGTAAATGCCTCCACACCAGGGTGGATCTTATTTGGGGACGTCGGGCTCACGTTCGGGACCGGAGTGGATGGAACAGTCTGTAGCGCATCAAACCCATTGTGTGATACCGTTCGGTTTCCCTCAGTCCGGGTTCCCTCAGTCCGGACGGAAAAGCGAGCCCGGCGTCCCCAATAAAGATTCACTGACCGCGGTTGCTCCACACAACCTGAGAAAGCGGCTGTCGCACCCCGGCTCGCCCACTCTAACCATACCCTTACCTAACCTAGGAACCTCGTTAATGGAAATTTGCAAAATTAATTTACCTCTGTGTTAAATTCTAAAATTAATTTAGCATCGTTAACACAGTTTAGCATCGCTGGATGGCTAACCCAGAGCCAATTCATTAGCTGGCTAGTACTGTAATTAGCTAGTTAACACAAAACATCGGCACATGCTAACATATTACAATTTCGTTTACCTAAACAACTGGAGCACAAACTTATTGGATGGTCATAGCAAGACATATTATTAGATAATTTACAACAATAATATTGTAAAAGCACAACTCCACAGATAAGCAGCATGTACAGTAAGTCAAGTTCAGTGACTGAAATTAGCTGAAGCGGTAGCACACAGGACAAACCGCTAGCAGTCTTACAGCGCCAACACGTCTGTCACTCATTAGGCCGCGCCCCCAAATTATAAAACTTTTAACATTTAAACGGATGAGTTATAAAAAAATTCACTCCCCCCACAGTTGACAGATAGAGGAAAATAAGCAATATACACCAAAACCATTTTTTTAACCAGGCTATAAACATGTTTATTTCAGCTGTAAAGTTGGGCATTTTGCCATAGAGGTCTATTGAAATTGCTCCTTTCTGCAGCCAGCCTCAAGTGGACATTCGATGAATTGCATTTTTTTTTACTTCCTTGTTGGCTTCATTTGTCAGCCTCGGAGTTTGCCCCTTGATCTGTTTGGGTACAATTGTAACGATTATCCATGACACAGTGTATGGATGAGACAAACGCAAAAGTTGGAGATAAAGCAAACACAGCTTTATTCCTGAAAAATACTTACAAACACAAAATAGCGACGAGGGGCAAACCACTTAAATACATATAACACACTGGTGCACAGACTTACAGGGAAACAATACCAGACAACTACAAATGCTAATCAAGGGTTTAAATACACTTAATGATTATTGTTTGAATGCAGCTGTCAAGATATTTAAGAAACACTATAGGACATTAGAAACATGTGATACGATCATCTGATGTACAGTGTGACATAAAGAGCGGGAACTGAAACAACAACAAAGCACACAGGGTAGAAATCAACACAATACAAACAGGGGAGCAACTCAAGACATTACGGGCCCTATTTTAACGATCTAAGCGCATGGTGTAAAGCGCATGGCAAAAATGCGCTTTGGGCATGTCCAAATCCACTTTTGCTAGTTTGACAGCGGACAAAAGGGTCCATGCGCTAGGCGCATGGTCTAAAAGGGTTGTACTAAGTGTCTTCATTAATTCATGGGTGTGTTTTGGGCGTAACATGCAATAAACCAATCCGAGATTCATCTCCCATTCCCTTTAAGAGCCAGGTTCCGTTGTACCTTCCTCGCATTGCTATTATGATGGCGGATTTGCACCATAATATTTTATTTGTAATCTTTTGCATGTTTGTGTGCTGCTGCGCTTCCCTGTGTGTGTGCAACAAGCATAGTGTGCACACGTTGTGCCTATGCCATAGGTGCATTTGACTAATTTGCTTTTAAAAAAACGATGACGTGCTGCGCCATTGACTTTAGACCAGGTTTTTGTTGGTCAATGGCGCGATCACTTTAGCAATACACCCAGAATTATCCCGAACACACCTCCTTGTTAGACCAGCACTTCCATGGGCGCAAATATGGGCGCAGGTGCATTTGCTATTTAAACAAAGTGGGCACCTGACGGGAAATTGACAACTGTGTCGGTCTTAAACTAGCAAAGACACTTGCGTTCTGACTTTGCGCTGCGTTGTGCCGGGTGCAAGATAGGTACCTACATGTACGGTTCCCTTAGGGAGGATTGTTACATAAATTATTAAAAATGAATAAACAACTGACAAAGTTTCTCCTAAATTCCAAAGAAAATTTAAACCGGTCAAAATAACAAAAAAGATGCAGAGTTGTCAGACCTCAAATAATGCAAATGAAATAAGTTAATATGTTTTAAACAACACAATACTAATGTGTTAATTTGGAGGAGTTTGTGGAATAACAATAATAATATAATACTAATAATTGGCTTTCATGCGTCTTGGCATGCTCTCCACCAGTCTTCAAAATTAATGTTGGGTGACTTTATGCCACAAAACTTGACGTGGTACTTAATGTTTTTTCCAGAGCTTTATTTCTTTCAGACCAGGTCAACCCGCACCTTATAGCAAGTATTTTGATCTAGCAAGAGAAAGTACAGCTGACAGTATCCTTAACGGATCTGAACCTTTAAATATATTTCAGGAGGCGCTTGATATAGGAAATATCACACCATCTTCATATTAACACAAGCAAAACTGTGGAAATGCTGGTAGACCCCAGAGACTATGTGGCTATTTATGGTCATGACATCAAGCAGGTGTCCTCCTTTAAATATCTAGAAGTTAATATTGATAACGACCTGAGCTGGCGCACACATGTAACAAATGTCTGTGCTAGAACACATCAGCATCTCCATTTCTTGTGCAGACTTCGAGTGTTTGGAGTCTGTGAAAATATTATGTTCATCTTTTATAAAGCAACAATAGAGTCAATTCTTCGGTATGGTATTACCAGCTGGTTTGGGAATTTGACAGTCAAATCCAAAACTCAGATTTTAAATCTGGCTAAAACGGCAGGCAAAATTATGGGAGCACCTGCACGCCTGAACTTTTTGATCAGGCAACAATCAGGCAGGACAAGACTATTTTAGCCGATAACTCTCACGTGCTGTTTTCAGAGTTTGAGTTATTGAACTCAGGAAAGAGGTACCGGGTTCCTAAGCTCATTAACGCGCAGCGATGAACGACTATGAATTCAGAATTCACTAATCTGTGACTGAATATACAGTACGTATGGATGAATGGAGGAAGGAATGTATATTTATAAATGAATGTATGGTTAATTATTAATGGATAAATTAATGTTTACTTTTGCATGGATGCTTATGGAAGTAGGAACGACTGTTTGTAAGGCATGTACGGGAGAATAGAATAATTAAATTAAGGATGGCTCTCTGATCAGCCTAAATGTCTATTGTACGTTTGCTTTGTTTTAACCCTGTGCTTGCTGTGTGTTTTTGTTTTAACTCTTGCAGTTTGCACCTCTCTGAGTCCAAAAACGAATTTCTCCTTAGGGAGACTAATAAAGATACTTTGACTTTGAAATGTTAATTTATTAATTTACACCTGAAAGGGACACAAATAAGGGAAAAGAAGGATAATAAACCGCAGCAATGAAAGACTGATTAAAAAGCCCAGTAGCCTAGCTTAAAAAAACTAGTAGCATAGCATGGATGTTTGCTTTATCTCTGCAAGCATTTTGGGTCCCACTTGCACAGCTTTGATGCTGACAATGAAACATGCCTAGCAAAAATTTCAACTGAAAGCTCCGTTCATCAGGGTCGTTGTGACACTCAGCAGTGTGTGTAGCCTACAGAAAATAAAATGTTCATACCTTAGTTTTCATTTAGCCTATTCGCCGTGACCTGCGATAACGGCGCATATGGAAAGTCATTTGAATCAAATAGTTACTTTTTGGTAGTTTTTCAAATATAAAGACATATAATTAATTTAAAAAATCCCTCAAGGCCGGATCAAAGGGCCCGGCGGACCATATCTGTCCCGGGGGCAGTACTTTTCCCCACCTGCCCTTATGGTCTTCAAATCAGCAGTACTCTAGCAGGCATTTTCAAAGCACAACCACTGAAAAAGTTTTAGCTCAGGCATCACTATTAAGCCTGTGACAGGGCAAACCATCAGATGGAGCCTAAATTATTCTGTATTGCTGTTCCATTATGAAGATGGTTTGACATTAACAAAATAAGTATGATTATCATAATAGAACATACAGAACCTAAAGTCTAATATCAGGCAGTCTTAGCATTTTCAATTTTTCTTTTAAGACTGCCTGGTGTTAAGCTTTAAATTCCTTACATTCTATTATGACATTGGTTCTCAAACATTTCACACCAAATCACCTTCAGTCAAGCTAACCGATCAAGGTACCACCACCTACAAGCCACCATCTCAAAGAAACTGCAGAAAACATCAATAACCCTTGTATGACTATGTATTTGACCATGTCTTGAGTATATTAGGCTTAATGTAGGATGTTTTGTTGCAGACACAACCCATTGTGCACAATAAACTATCAATTAGGGCCTAATGTAATTAAATCTCAGGAGCAGTAAGAGGACTCAAGAAACCTATTCACGTCCCACAATGCCACTGTAAATACATGGCCTACGCTTTAATATACAGCTACAACATGTTTGATTAATGTTACAATACAATATATGAAACCCTTTTATTTTTTCTAGTCAAATCGTGTACCAACACTGGGTGCCCCAGTACCACCAGTGGTACACATACAGCAGCTTGAGCAGAACTGTATTATGATAATCATACTTATTTTGTTAATTTCACAACATTTTCATAATGCAACAGCATTACAGAATAATTTCAGCTCCATCTGATATTTGGCCCTGTCATCACAGGCCTGAGAGTGATGCTCGAGCTAAACTTTTCATAAGGCTAACTTAACTGTTTAGTTCTTAAAATTACTTTAATCAGGGCTGACAATCTTTGAAGACAGATTGATCAGGTGACGGGCATGGCTTTCATGATCAGAGAAAAAAGTGAGTAAGAAATAAGACACGCAGTGTGAGATATGGGTTGATTGCGCGAGTCTCACTGCCATTTAGTGAGAGTTGGCATCCCTTCTTTAAACCTATACAGATCCATAATTCAAATCTGAGCCAATCTGTCAAAAATATTTCTCCATAACATTTCATATTTTGATTCAGAGAAATTATATATTATTAATATAGCAGTCTTGTGGGCTGTCCTATATTAGCTTATTAGAAGCCTAGCTGTGCGTTTCCCTCCAGTTAAAATGATCTAGGGGAAATCCCTTCCGCTATTGAAGGTAAACACTTGTACACCTCCCTCACTGACAGCTAGTTCACGGTATCATTATTAATACACTCTCTGCAGGGCTACCTCACCTGACACCAGAGTGTGACTTCCTGGTTGACTTCCTGGTTGAATTCCATCCCATGTGCAGGTGTATGTAAGACAAACTCCACTAATTGCTCACAATATCGTTAGAGCTTAGTCATGAGCACGTCAGTCTGTGTATTTTTCCTCAATACCCATTAAGTATTCATTCTCCCTGGCAGTGAACAGAGCATATCTACCATAAGGACACATGTAAACAGGAAGTTTATAGGCCCTAGACAGCTCCCTAACATTAGCTTTGGGTGCATTCACACCAGGAAAGCTTCAAAATGTTTTACCATGTGGCCAAGTTCCGAATAAATAAATCAAATGCAATCTGCCACATCTCCCCTTAGCTTTCTGGGTTAAAAACAGGACACTTGCTCTTGCTGAGTACTCCAGAAGGACAGACACAATGGTAGTTTTAGAGACAAGATGAGGAACCATGCCATATGACGTTGATTATTTACCTACAATGCAATTAGTAACTTTGTTGACACACCTCATGTTGAAGGTTGGCTATCAATTAATAGTTTTGTTGCTCACGCTCAGTGGCGTAGCAACAAATTCTGGGCCCTGTAAATAGGCAGTCTCTGAGGGCCCCTGCCCTCTTTATTCCCAGATATTCAAGGGCCTCTCCAAATGTTAGGGCCCTATATACTTAGTACCCCTTTTCCTCTCGGTTGTACGCCACTGCTTACAATTTAGTCTAGCCATGAATCAGTTTACCTGTCTTACGCCTGTATATGGTCCCTATGTGCTTCACAGACTACCTATTTGCTTGTCTGTTTGTTGCATTTAGGAAGTTAGAGATGTTACTATCTTAGGAACAAACCCTAAAGTAACCCTGATGTGGCCTAGCTTGTTGCTAACCAACAAAAACCAGGGTACAACCTCTCCCCTAGGACTGATTGAGACAGAGTGACTGACAGAGTGTGCTGTCAAAAGGGAGGGAAGCGAGGGAGAAATGAAGGAAGAGAGTGTGTCTGTGTGTATGTGTGTGTGTGTGGGGGGGGGCACCGAGGGAGGAAGGAAGGGAGAAAAAAATGAGACAGAGCAGATGGAGTGAGAGAAGTGACAGGAGGAACAGTGTGAAAAAGAAATGAAGAGGGAGAAGCAGAAAGCAGGCAGATAGAGGGAGAACAGTGACACAAGGGTGAGAGTGTACTGTAAACATCCCACAGAAAAGAAAGAGCACCCAATAGTCCAAGAATAGTCAAATAAATAGTCAAACTTCACTGTCTCTAGAAGGGTCCCTACTAGATTGACAGGAAAGCTGTTTTACTGAATAATACAAAGAGCTTGATAATTGTAAACTTACAGTATGTGTCCAAAATTGGTAGCATGTTTATGTATGTACTATATTGTATGTCTGTGTTTGCATGTGTATATGCATGTTTGCTTTCTTTAATCTAGAGTGTGTGTTGAAAGTGGGGTAATATTGATTATTAATTATACTATATTTTTTCATATATTTTGAACACTTTCATTTGCAGATAGCTTAGTCCCTGACAATGTCTGGCAGGTGTATAATACACTGTTTTTCATTATGTTCCATTAAGTAAGACTTGTCACCCTCTAATCACTACTGTCAAATGAAACATGTTTTGCATTTCTTATTTCATATTCATTCCTTTTCAGCTCTCCTTGAATTCTACTCTCTCTGTGATAGATAAACAAATTAACTCAACAATGAGTTATTCGTAATTTACAGCTTTTTTTCTACTACTCAAGAAAGAACAACATATCAAAATCCATTCTTATTTTACGCCCATGCATGGCCCAATGTAAAACCAATCTTCATTTGAGAGAGGGGAAAATATGGCTTCCCTGAAGATGAGTCGTCTTTTTGCAATTCAAAGTGAAGCGTGATCAATCTTATGCAAATGTATGTGTTCTGTGACCTGCGGAAAATGCAGAGAGCAATTCTCATAATGCATTTTCACCCTTTACAGGGGTTTAAAGCACCAAAGCCGCCATGTTTTTACTTAAAAAAAACAGTTCCATTTATCAGTCCTGGGAAAATATACACAAGAAACACAACAGACACACATTTATTTATGCACAAATACATTCAAGAAGATAAGCAACACACTCCAAAACAACATTCACTTCCTCTCAAAATGAATAAAACCTGTGATGTTTAGTAAAAGTAAGAGAATATGCTGTGATGTTTAATAGCAAACAGGCTGGGTGGTAAACATGATTGGAATCACTCTGACGGCTTGTCAATAGGCCTACAGTTAACCACTAAACAAATCACATTTCATCTTCTCCCCAAAATCAATATTATGTCAAAAGCAGGCATACAAAAGGCAGATAATCTTGCAGTGGAAGAACGCGCGTGTGTTTATTACGGTGTGTATGTGTCTGGTTGTGTGTACAATTAATCAAAGCCAGGCTTTTCAAACACGGTCTCCCTTTATCATACACTGAATAATACTTACTGGTTTTGCCCATTACAATGCATGGTCAGTTATTGTCAACAAGGTCTTGATGAACAGACATCCAGTTGGCTTGCAGAATACAGAAGACTAGTCATTGATGTTACTGGCCAGAATGAATGCTATATGGGCCCAGTTTGACTATGATGAACTCTTAATGCTCTCTCCTTCTCATTCTCTCATTAAACCATCTCTCTCCCCTCTCACTCTCTCTTGCTCTAGTCCTTATTTCTTCTCTCTCTCATTATTTCTTACTAACTGAGCTCTCGCTCACATTTGACCACTCCTGCTCAACACCTCTCACTCTCATTATCTATTTTGCTCTGTTTTATTATTTTACCTTATTTTCCCACTATCTGTTTCTCCTTCCACACAAGAAGAATAGTCATCACATCTGAGAAAAATAAACGGAATAAGGGAAACAAGTGTTCAGAGGAAGCAGAAGAAAAGTGGGAGCTCCACAGATATGAAGAGAGAGGTGCCACGAACGTCAATGGAGGAATGGAGCAAATGTGAGATAGAGGGAAGGGGGACGATAAGAGAAAAGTAACGGAATGTTCGGTGGGTAGAGTAAGACAGGTTGCAAGAGATAGCGAGGCCGGGAGAAGTGAGGCATGGCATGGAAAAAAACGACAGCAAAAGAAGTCTAGTGAGTGACAGAGAGATACAGTGAGATACTGTATGCTGGGAAGGGCTACTGATACAGAACTTCTAGTACGGCCATAACGAAATACATTTTTAACCTCTATGGCAGGGTTTCCCAAACACTGTGCCTGGACAGGTACTGGGGCCATGGGGACTTCACTACCGGGCGGTTGGGGCTTCTTACTACTGCTTTTGATCTGTACTTCTCTCCACACACAGTGTTTACAGACACTCTAGTTAGATACAGTTACCCACAGAAGGGCTGTGACATGAAAAACTAATTTCCCCACACTACCACGCAGGATGGCTAATACTACAGAGGGAAATGCTAGCGCAAACCCACACAACTCCCACACAGTATATTTTTCCCCACTTGCAGGCAGGATGGGTAATCCACTTTCTCGGTGCAGCCCATTGTGAGTCAGTAGCACATCTGGCTCCATGAAATCATTTGGAATAAGTCACAGCCACAACACATGCTTACTTCATGGACTGAACGCCCATCAAGTCAATGACATGTACCCCTCATCCTCACTCTCAAGGCGACTCACAATGCCCACAGATGTGTCAGGGAACAAGATTGTTCTGCTTAAGTAGAGAAAAAGCCTATTCACATCCAAAAGGTCAGGTAATGTAATTACACGCACTAGCACAAATCAAAACATTTGTACATTTTATTCCCATCGAAATGTGCCACATTAGTCATTTTTAATGTTTAAGCAGAGTGCTAACTCTATATTGTTTGTGACAGTCCCCTGGCCCAGTGTTAAAGCAGTTAACCGTAACTGGTCCTCCCCATGTACCGGTAATGGTACCCCCAGCTAAGTGCTGCAAATAAGAATTTGTCTGGTTAAATAATGGTTAAATATATTAAAAGACAAATACTAGTCTTGTCTGAAAAAAGCATTTGAGAAGTAGCGCTTTGATAGGTGATGCTTGAAGTGAGAAAATAAAAACTGACCATAAAAGAAGATTTCTAAAAAAACACAGTGAATTATATTGATTTGTTTAATAGAAATGTATTAAACTATGGGTTTCAATATGCATAGTGTTGTTTTATTGATACATTTGCGTTTGTTTTAATACATTTCTAAAAATGTATAATCAAAATCATTCACTGTGTTTGTTAAATAAATCTTTTTATGGTAAGTTTTTAATTTTTTTATTACAATATTTCCTCTGGGGGAAAATAAGCCTCCGAACACCTGCATTAGGGACTCTAACCAACCTTAAATGCAAATACCAGAGTAAATAAATCATTTTTAATATAGAATATTAAAACGTTACCCTAGACTGATTTGTCATATACAGTGCTTTTTCTGCCATTTTATTCCAAAAAGAGACGAGGGTACAGTTTGGGAGTTTCTGTTCGGTTTATAGTTTAAATACCACAACAGAATTCAATAGAAACTTTGCGCCCTTCGAGTCGCTTTGTTCACATTGAATTTAGCATAAGCTAGTAAGCTACTAGCTGTAATTATACAGTCATATGCAAAAGTTTAGGCACCCCTGACAATTTTCATGACTTTATTTATAAATAATTGGGTGTTTGGATTAGCAATTTCATTTTGATCTATCAAAAAACTGAAGGACACAGTAATATTTTGGTAGTGAAATGAGGTTCATTGGATTAACAGAAAATGTGCAATGCTGCAGATGGTGTCACTGTGCGTCGTTCAACAATTCAGCACAATTTGCACAAGGAGAAGCTGTACAGGAGAGTGATGCAGAAGAAGCCTTTTCTGCACACAAACAGAGTCGCTTGAGGTATGCAATTCAGCTTCATTTTGGAAGAAGGTGATGTGGACTGATGAAACTAGGATGAAGTTTTTTGGTCATAACAAGGGGCAATATGCATGGCGGCAAAAGAACGCAGCATTCCAAGACAAACACTTGCTACCCACAGTTAAATTTGGTGGAGGTTCCATCATGCTGTGGGGCTGTGTGGCCAATGCCAGTACTAGGAATCAATGTTCTGGAATGGCCATCCCAGTCCCCAGACCTGAATATCATTGAAAATCTGTGTGGTGATTTCAAGTGGGTTGTCCATGCTCAGCAAACATCAAACCTAACTGAACTGGAGTAGCAAGGAGGAATGGTCCAAAATACCTTCATCCAGAATCCAGACACTCATTACAGGCTATAGGAAGTGTCTAGAGGCTGTTATTTTTGTTAAAGCAGGCTCAACTAAATATTGATGTGATTTTTCTGTTGGGGACCCCAAATTTATTGACCTTTCTAATTTTGTTTTGATGCATATTGCACATTTTCTGTTCATCCAATAAACCTCATTTTACTACTGAAATATTACTGTGTCCTTCGGTTATTTGATGTACAGTGAAACGTGTACTTTTACAACCAGCCACAATACAGTCCGAAAGTTATATGCCTTCTCTGGCTTCAGGAGGTACAGATTTAACCAAACTCCCTCAACGATATATTTTGAAATGTAGTTTAAATTATCACACAATATGTACCAATGAGACATGCTACAGTAACTAGCTCAGCCCTTGGTCTACTCAAAACACTGTTTTAATCAAATTAATTAATCAAATTGACAAGGAGTCACAATAATCATCTGATATGAGCTATAACCTTTCCCCAAATTACTCCAGTAGGTACTGTACAGATTTAACAATAATCTTTCACCGATACATTTCTAAATGAAGTTAATATTATCACAGAATATGTACAAATGAGACATGCTATTTTACCCATCAATTACTTCCTCTAGGCAGCTAATTTACATCTTTAAAAGACAGTTTTAATGATTATTATACACAAAACATTTTCTTTCCCCATTGGCCTCGAAACCGGAGCCCTTCCCATATTTCTTCCTCACTGTAATCCAGCTCAAATGTTTGGTTGAATATTACCAATCAACAGTGCTTAATTTGTCAACTTGAAGGTCCCTGAACATATAGGCCTGCAAAAGGGAGAATGATCAGGCAAGTTCAGAGGTAACGGAACAAATAGAAAAAAAGAGGAAAACTACGCAGCAGGTTAGTACACCCTTTTCTAGTGAAGGGCATTTGAGGCTTCATTGTTCTTCAAGCAGCAAGATCAAGCTGTCAACACAAACTCAGAGTTTACTTTGCAAAAAAAAATCTGTCACTGATATTTGCTACATTGCAATTAGGGCTGGGCATCGTTCAAAATCTTTTGATTCGGTGCCAATTTCGATACCTCAGTTTCGTTACCGGTTCCTTAACAATACTTTTTTCGATATCATATATTTTTTTATCCATTTCAACATCAACAGAATACAGTAAACTCAAAACCTTTCATTTCTACCTTAATTGTTTATCAGTAAAGCACAAAACATAACAACATAATGTTTCATTCTTTTTACAACATAATGTTTCATCCAAATTAGCACGTCACATTGCTGATTCATCTTCATTAATTTATTGGGCATTGAACGCAGGTCACATGGTTGTCAGAGGATTCCCTTTCTGCTGCTTTGCCTCATGCATAGCTTATGCGTAGCCTTACGCGTCGTCAAACACACAGATAATGTACATTATGAACTAATGTCTTTACGCAACCTCTTCAAAGGAGCCTTT